>CM052198.1:11673513-11742208 GCA_028455805.1 Lasioglossum figueresi | reverse complement strand
TAGCGAACATAGGGGTCTAGAGTGCGTAGTCCCTCTATCCGAGTGTTAACAAGACACAAGACCAGATACGATAAATCAACAAAAATGGTGATATTTTTCAAATATCTATGAATATGAAGATGACTTTATAGAAATTTCGGCCACTGTATGTATCGCATGATGAAAAATTCACGTTGGCGCCTTGGGCAAACCATGGGAAATGCGCCTGGCAGTCAACGTGTTAAAATCGTTTAATCTCCCTTCGAAACTACTCTTCAACTACTCTTTTTCGTCAAGGCTCGGAAGACTTTTGCGACGCAATTTTCCATCGCTGCGAGATGCAAAACGCCGATTGAATAATGTTTGTTTTCCTACGCGACGTTAACTGCGGATCAAAGATTAATTATCCAGCAAACGACTGCCGCCGTTCCGCTAGACAAATGACATCAGCGACGATTTCTCCGTAAGTGGGATAATGGTTATTCGCGAGATCGAGTCGCGGAGTGACTGGAATTTTCTGCGACGAGAGCTATGCCGCCATGCGCCATCTCGATGCGAGCAGGTTTAATGGATTGAACCTGACGAGACATTACCATGCTCAGCACGCGGCCGGCCGTTTTCATATTTTAGAAAGGAAAAAACGGACCTCGAATCACCTGCAACTCAGCGCGCCATGAAAATCGCGAAACTCGCATATATTTACTTTAACACAACGATCGTGTTTTTCTTCATAATTGCATTCGTACGGGGTAACCGTGAGAATAGGACTCGCGCTCACGCAGTCTCTGTTTTCATCGGGTAATAAAACACAAATTTGCGTAATTTATGCGAGTAAACGTAAGCAGCCACGACTTGTAATCAACATTCATTTCTCTTCCCGAAGCGCATTTGTACTTGCATGACAAAGATTCACAAATCTCAATAAGTATTTCTAAGAAACTAATGCAAAATAATTGTAAGTTAGACGCTAAGCCATATTGTAACATAATCGCACATTGTATAATTTAAGCAATAAATGAATAATAATAAGTATATTTAAAATCAACTCTGGGATGGCGGCATTTACGGAAATATTTAAAAATGATTTCGAAGGTATTTCTTAGCAGCTGTTTGTTCAATATACTTGTCAGAGATTCAGTAATTAAATAACGATTTTTGGTCGGAATATACCCGGGCACCTCGCGTATCTTCATCAATTCAGTAATTAATATTTCCCGCTGGTTTGTACTCGTGCATTGTATCGCGTCGCGAGTTCCCATCGTTCTTGTTTCACTATTCTCTAGGTTTCCTCTTTTTTCGTCGGTGACAAGAGACCCCCCTTTGTCAAATGCCATAAAGACGGCGTTATTATTATTGTCAGTCTGCGAGCGCTCATGCATTTATAGTGTCCTGTAACCTGCAAGAACAAGGGGCAAAGTTTTGCTCGACTGTTCTTCTTTGCCGTCCGGAGCAGAACGATGCGCCGCGTCGTCGCGGTTTAATATAAAACAGCGTGTGGCCTGAATACCTACGACAAAGAATACAATAACCCAGCAGCATACTCACGGAACACCGTCATTTCTCTAATAATAGTCTTCTGTTTGGCGACTTTCGCCCGAGAACAGCGCGACGCTACGCGAAAAGTTTCTCGCCGATGCGAGAACGACCAACGAGACGTCTCGAAAATAAATCTGCTCGGCCAACTCGCAAAAAATCTATCCACGAAACAGCTAAATATTTCTGCACACAATCCGTGGCATACGTGGGTCATGCCAATTAGGGTCGGTCGCGAAGTCCGAAGAAAATCCTATTCTTTGCACTCACCGCGAGAGAAACTGTGCAAATTGTGACACTTACTCGTGACGATGGTAAATGCAATTTTTTAAATTGGCGACTCGGAGTCGCCGCTAAAAATTGCTGTACCATTATTCACGATATTGTTCACATTATTAAATACGTTGGTATCTAATCAATTGCCACACATTTCAGTATTGTACGAGGTGTTAGGTCAATTTCATATCCATCGAGCGAAAAACATCATACACAATGGAATTATTCTAGATCGGAAGAAAAGTTTCACTTTCAAAATATTTCATTGTACGCGATGTTTCATTGTTTCCGACTTTTTTGGGAAACATTTTCTCGTCGTATTAAGTACAGCATCTTTCTAGAAACTAATAATTTTCTCCATCAGCGACAATTGGATCGAGGATTCCACTGTTTCACGTTTCGCCTACTCATTTTTGTTACAGACGAATAAAGTCCGCAGTCCAGCGATGACATTTCAAAATTTTTTGTCTCCTTTTTCTAAAACATGTAACGTTATAGGTATTCGTATCGTGTGTCAACCAGTTATTTTCCCCTCTGAACGTTTTCATCGCCGACTCCTTCCATTAGACGGGACAAAATGTTTGTTTCCGAGCTCGGTGAATTCATCTCGAAGGCCATCAGCTAATAGTGAAAAAGAAATGACAACAACGTGATACGAGAAAAATAATGGATAAAATTCTGCTTTTAATGTTTCTCGTAACAACTACTTTCTCTGTTGAAACTGCATCGAAATCAATTGATGCCACTTGGGAGTGTTTTACTGTTCCACTGTTCCACTGTTCTTACAGTAATCACAGGTCTAAGAGTTTATCGCGGCCATTATCCAAAGAGGTAGAATCCAATAGAATTACCCACTATCTTCTTTCTCGAGCTTTCTGTCGTTAGCTGGGAAGAGATTGGAAAATAAAATGAGAACCGTAGAGTGCGCGCAAGATACAAAGGGCACCTCGTTTAGGTAGCTGAATACCAACCCGAGAACTAACGAGGATCGAATTAAAATGATTGTCTGTTGAAAGATTCGCTTCTTGCGACCGTGTCTCGCGAGATTTCGGAGCGTATTGGCATGATCAGCATACTCGATTCAAGACGCTCGTGGCTACGGGCGACGGAGTTTCGAGAGCTTGGACCAGAAGAGAAATCTGTGATTACGCTCCTTTTTTGCCGGGACGGTAAAAAGCGAGGCGACTTGTCGTGGTCCACTTGCAACGAAACTCATTTAGACCGGGCCGAGGCGTAATAAGTGGTTCATTTGGGTACGGCTGGTACCGGTGTACGCCTTTCTACCATTTTGTGTTCGTAGGTGTATCCGGACAACCCCGCGACTTGTTATTGAAAAATTATACCTACGTAAATTGTGAAACTTTTGTTCCTTCGGTTAGTCGAATATCCGAGGTACAATCTATCTATATTCGTTTTCTCATTCATGTATCCACAAAGCACTGTGATGAATTAAATAAATTTTTATAGTCTCCGCCAGTTCATTCCAAATTCGCGTGGCTCATTGTTGGACAATGAAGCGATTCGGTATTTCGATAAAAGGCATTAACCGGTTTTATGGGATGGTGGGTGGCGTACAAACATAGACATTTTAATTCACTTCGTTTCGTGTACGAAATGAAATTTTCTTCATCCGCGTTGATTATGGGATGCGTCTATGCACGAGCGAGCATGAATCCTTGTACATCGTAAAGTTTGAAAACTTACGGAAAATATCGAGATTTTGAAGAATATCAAAATCGAAGTATATTCTGCAAACAAAGTATTAATACGATTAATATGATTAATTTATACATCTTCACTCGTTGTTTCTAAGGTACGTAAAGTAAACAAACCATGTTCAACGATTCTGATATTCTTAAGAATCTCGATATTTTCTGTACAACCTGAACGCATCGTCGCACAACTTTGGTATTTTGATCCTGCCATCAGGGCGTCGGATCCGCAACTTTTCCCGTGTGGAACGTTTTCGATGTCGACAAAAATGTTTTTCTCACTCCGGTCTGTGCATCGAGGAATTGCGCGAGCGTTCAGCGACTGCCAAACAAAGTCAACGCGTCGGCCCAGTGTCTGCGTCTTAGAATCGCCGGTTGCGAAATCGAATAGATTAGAATCGTTTCCATTCGCGGTATGTTTTCCGATCGGGCCGGTGTCACTCATTGCCAGACGCGCCGCAATATTGTCAACCTGCACGTTTGACGCAAGAGAAGGCCTCCGGTTGTACAATATTCGCCGGTGAAGCACACAGCGTAATGGCTGCTTACGCAACGCGTTTCTGAAACCTTCCTCTCTCGCGGCAGGTACATTTACGGGGGGCCATTTACTTAGCGACAATTTTCCCCGGTTTCTTAACGCGTTTCATTAAAGGGTAAAAACGGGAACGCCGCGACGGGCGTTACGGTCAATGTTCTGGCACAACCAGCGTCGAGGAGAGAAGGATTCTCTCTCTCTTCCTCTCTCCCGTGATGTCGAGATTAGAGCAATACCGTTCGTCGGGGAAGGCAATCTCTGCAGTTGCTGCGACCGTTGCAACCGTTGCAACCGTGCAGTGTTTTTGCCCGCCTGGAAAAATCCGGACGAAAAGTGCAATTCGTTTCTTCTACCGAGCCAAACGACGCGCGTTCGCGCACGAAACAGTAAAACACCGTTCGATTGTATCCGCGACGAATACACCGTGACTGAAAGTGTGTTCGATCGAGTCAATTTGTTACCAAACTCATTAATCGCGAGAGAATTGAAAATTGAAAATTGTATAAACGTCCGCAGCCTAGTTATAATATTCACATCTGACAACGAATAGCTGTCTAATACCACCTAGCTGAAACTCGACATTATTTCATAAAAGAATTTTTCTAATCGCACTCTCATGCTCTAGCTTGATAATACTTACCCAAAGAATTCTGATCCGAGTTCTTTCCGGGATCAACCGAATATTCGCAGGCTCGTCTAATTGCTATAGTATTCTAATCTGCGTGTGCCAGCGAACCTATCATAATTTCATTTCTTTCCGGGATAATGTTCGCAGCGCCATTTAATTGGTATAATATTCTCATCTGGCAACGAATGCGAGTACGATGGGCTTTAGAGTCTGAAGGTAATCTTTCGGTGGATCAACACAGCGGAGTATCCACCTTTAGCCTCACACGGTCTTTAAACGATGAGAAAAGCTGCTATAGGAAGTCGGGAGATTTCTTCCGCGTGCTTAACAATACCAGACTAGCACTTGATACCACTGCGTTGCCGCTGACATAACAGAACGCGCACGCACACGAAAGCGCAAACTGCTGTCGTAATTTCCTGGTGCGCGAGCCGAGCGTCATTATGCGCCGAGATGCATCGATGGAAAGAGATCCTCTCCAGCTCCTAGACGGCCTCTATCAGCGTTATCGCGTATTAACGTTGATGTAATGCTAATGCGCCGCTCGTTATGATCCGCGCCGCTCGTTATGATCCGCGCCGCGCGATCATCGCGATTATTAAGTTTCGCGCGAACGAATCGGTATTAAATGGAAAGCTACAGTTTTAGCTAATCGCCGGAGCGGCCAACGCGAAAAAAAATCGCTCGTTATGTTCGTTTTAGCCTAATTAAACTGCAGACGCGACTATTAATTGCCGAATTCATCGACCTGTTTGCGGAACGGAAATCTTCCGCCGAAAATCGGAATTTTGACTTTCGATCGCCGCACAGTGGAGCATTTGGCCCGAAAGGTTGGAAAAATTTATTTCAGCGTTATTTATGGGCTCGGGGTTATGATATAGTAGGTCGTTTGTCAGCTATAACATTATGAAATCAGAAATGCATTTTAACATCTACAAAATTAAAACGATCTCTAATTTTCTGTCGGAAAAGAATTTTTTTCGAAATTTTATATACAGAAGTTTTTGTAGATGTTCAAATACTGTTCAAGTTGGGCCAACCGCAGCAGTCGATTTTATGGCAGGCCTGCTAAACGATTAGACTAATTGTCAGTGATCGAACCGAACAGAATCAATCTCCCAAAAGCTCGAAGTTCTACATATAAAGATTGTTGAGGAAGGTCCATTAGAGAGTGGGCTGAATGAAAACTGAGCGAGCAGTATCGCGGAGGTTGTTAATATTATTTCTGAGATAGCATTACACAGGTTCTCGAAGCCAGTAAATTGCACTGGCCGTTTCCCTGTTCATTCTACGAGCTCATAAATGTTCCGGCGCGAATTCCTAAACACGGTCTGACCTGTTCACGCAAATATATATATATATATGTTCCACCTGTTTTTTCCAGCACACGCGTGCACGCGTAGGCCGAGTGAACCTTGTTGGTTACATAAGAAATTGTTCGGCATTACGCGTGAAATATGTGTATAGCGTAGACACGATAAAACCAGGCTAGCCAAACGAAAGGCACGCGCGTGTCGGTGGTACGCAAACGATTAACCGGCGTGGTCCCGTGTAATTAAAACGTCGGGAACCTTAATAGTCGAATAATCCAGTTTCGGAATGTGTACGGTGAATTAAGGCAGAAAAGGGAGACCGGTCGGTTCGTTTCGCCGGCAGCAGAATTTAATTAAAAACTCCTCGATAGGCAGACCGTGTGCCAACGACGAACAGTAAAACGTAATTCGAGGCGTAACATCGTTGACGGGAGTCACGTGACGGTCTCCTTGAATCCGGGCGATCGCATTTATGCGTTTATGACAAAAATGGATAGTTGCGATTTAAGACGGTGGACAGATTTGAAAAATTTAAGAACGCCGATTTATTAGCCGCAGCTCGTGAACATTATTAAAGAACGATAGAAATTGATGCAAACCATTTTTATTTTGCATAAAGTTCTGCAGATTAGAAAATTGTCGACGAAATCGGTGCTTCGATCGGCCGTAGTCATCGACGAGCAGAAGAGCAGCAAGTCAACGGTAAAAACGCTTTCCGACGAGGGTCAATCGGTCGTTTGAATTGCAACCTTCGTTCTTCTCGTTTTTTAACGACCGTCCAATTAGACGCGAATCGGACGTTTTCCCTGGATCGGAAAAACGCGATCGGACAGTTTAGAAATAAACTTTACATGGGTGGCTTACTTTTTCCACCCAATCGCAGTTTTATTCCGTCGAAATCCTTGCGATCGTGTCTCTCATTAGGCACGCATTTATCAACCGCTTTCCGTATTTTAACGGGCCAGACCCGTGACGAAGATTTCAACAAATTTTGTTTATTAATATTCAACACTCAAGCATTCAAATAAATGTAATCATACGAAGAATATAAATTTTCTTCTTCGACCACGTCTCAATCGCTGCAACTATAAAGAAAATTATTTCCGTAAATAGAAAAATATTTTTACCCTTGATTTTCAACTTAGATTGTTACAGAGAGCACCGTTCAAGTTTTTATAGAAATTTCACGATGAAATCTAATGAATCTTCTACCTCCTGCATATTTCCATCGTCGAGCAAGGGACTTCAAAGAATGTACAAAGGGTTAACAGCAGTTTATTTTCTGCTTGCAAAGAGAGGGGTTGTCCATCGTCTTCTTCGCGAAGCGATCGAGGAGATGATACACGCGCAAACACCGGTTAATGTCTCCGATTTAATCGGCGTTACTTTCGCGAGGCAGAAATTTTCGGCTCGGCTAATTTGCAAGATAGCACGCACACAAAGACACGCATGGGGGAGCAACCCACTTGCCTCCCTCCTTTCGATCCCGGCGACGACCTCTCGAGGAAGAAGGTGAAACGATCGATGATAAACGCGACAGAAACACGACCCACTTCATCGTCCGCCCAGTCGTCCACCGGCAACTTTCTTTCCCGATCATTTCTTGGTCATCGAGATGCGTGCTGCGCTGCACGCCGGTCCCAAATCAGGATCTAGCAGATCAAAGTCGACATACTACCCTGTTCAAAAAGATCCAGGTCAAGTCAAATAATACACGTACTATACGTTCATGTATCGATCTCTATTTCGTCACCTTCAAAATAATCCCCATTGCTGACAACGCATTTTTGCCAACCTTTTTCCACTCTTCAAAACATAAGCGCTACTTAAAGTGGCCATACGCACATGATATGTATTTAATCGGTTAACCGCGTTCGACGTGTATACGCGTCAATCAAAATCTCTATTGCGGCGCAATAACAATAATCTTTTGAAAATGTAATCCTTCCTCGTTTTTTGTAAAATTTATAATAGGACACATTGCCCTGCGTTCGACGCGTATACTCGTCGTTGGTTAATTTTAATTCCGCACTCTGTGGGGTATTTTTTAAATTAAATTCCGTAGTTAAGAGATTCATTCACGTGTAATCATACTTTTCGGTTCCCTTGCGCCGTCTATAACGGATCGTACTTCGGTTTTGATATTTTCCCGAAGTATTCAAACTTTGGGCTCAATGCTGACTTGTGTAGGTCGAGTATGCCCGCTTGGCAGTTGCATCGAAAGTAGCGGCAGTGTAAACGAAGTAGTATGAATAACGATCGAACTAGAGATCAGCAATTTATGGTTAGAAGGCGGGATGTCGCGCTTCATGTTCTATTTCACCGCGATGCTTATTTGGCTCGCGGGCAAATAAAGATTCGAATGCTCTTTGTAAGCCTGCACGGTTGTCCGCGTGTTCTGGAAACGAAAACCGGGTCGATGGAAATTACAATTTAGTCCGCGGCGTTCGTCACGACTTATCGCTGTCGTAACGGCCGTTGCTGGGTCGATCGGAGAGAATATGCAACTGCAGCCGATGCAGCCGAGATTCATCTGTTACCAATGTCTCGTGCTACTTACCACTATCGAAATCACCGTGGCTTGGCGTACAGACGCTTCGCAGAAGTTACGTGAAATTGTAGGTTTTCGCATTTTCACAATCGGCAATTATCAAGTACATACATATTTTCTGATCGTTTAATCAGTCGCGCCAAGCCTGTGGTTAACAGCTGATCTCTACGAAAATTCTGGAGTCATGCCGATTCGCATGATTCAGCCGTCTACTTTTCGAGATAATTATTTCAAAATGATTAACCTCCTTCTCGAGATAGCAAAGTCATTCGCGAGTCTATTAATATGCTCCCGGTAGGTGCTGTCTGGAATTTGTCTGCCAGTTGTAAAATTAATGAATATTACGTGAAAGCTGACTATGCTGCAAAGCGGGAATTTGTCTGCTTCGGGGGCTGAAGTACCATCGCAGGGTAATCCAATTACACGAATCTAAATCATTCAAGCTGTTTGTTCAACTATTTGTTAATCATCGCCCTTCCATCCGATCTCGGATTAAAACGTTAGAATTAGACTGCTAAAGTTTATACGAAATAAAAATGTTTCGCACTGATTACGGGAAGCAGGAATAACACAAAAATTGATTTCATCCCTGACGACTTTGTTACATTAAAAGCAACATTACAACACTCTTATATTTCACCCAACCAACTTCTTCATAAATTCTTTGTCCAGTTGTCATCGACAAAGAATGTCCGATAGCTTCGATCGATTCGGCTGCGTAAAGAATCGAACGGCACGTAGTCGAATCGAAAAAAGTGTGGCGCGTATCGATCGCGAAAGAACGATTTCTTGGTGGATCGCGGTGCGTGCTCGGCCGATCGTTTTAACGTAAATTTATTCGCGTTGCACGGCTCTCCGGTTGATGCGTTTCTTACCGAACAATTTTCGAAAGTGCTCGCTCGCTACGACGCGACGCGATGTAACCGGCGTTGCTGGCAAAAGTTGAATGAACCGGCGAACAAGCTAGCCAATAATCGGAATCGTGCGAGTGCCGTCGACCCACTTGTCCACGATAGCTTCCGCCTTTTCGTTCTTGTAATTCCTCTCCGTCGAGGACGCCGAGGAATCGTCGCGAGGGGTCGGCGGGGTGAGCGGCAGGTGCCCAGACCGGCATCGTGAATTTCCCGGTTAAAGAAAACCCGATAGGCATGTCCGCGAGACAAATCGGGTGGGAAAAGAGAAAGCGGGTCAAAGAGGCCACCATGGCGACAGCAACACCGACCAACAGTTTTAACCTCCTCTCCAAGTTTGCTTCTCTCGTCTTCTTTTCTGGCTGCTGCGCGACTACTTCTTCTGTCAACCCTTCGTCGTCCGAACTGTCTTCTCTCGTTTATTTCAGTATTGTCTGATTTGTCTTACGAACAAAATAATGAAAATCTATTTCGTTCCTCTCTGCGAATATTAGGTCGTTCGGAAAATCGTTTCGGAAAATGTGGGATGTAACCGGAGAATATATCCGACGATGTAGAAACGTAACCGTAAAGTTCAAGAAAAGAAAAACTCGCATAAATATCCGCAGACCGTGGCGAATGCTGTAGCAACGAATGTGTTCCGATGATCGGAGCGAAGACGCCGTTCTCCGCGATAGGAACAACTGTTACGGTCGAAGGCCTCGAAACGAAGGAAACGTTCTTTTTTGCCGTGTGTGATTACGGTTACGGTTACGACCACGACTGGACGCATCGGTTAATATTTTTACGCCAGCCGAGCCGCAGTCGGAAACCGTGGACGTGGACACCGAAAGAACCATCGTTCTTAACCCTGCGAGCGAGCGACGCGACACGAAAGTTATGATATCCGTTACTGTCGTGGATATTCGGTCGGTAGGCTCCGCGGGGTTTCGTGAAAGGCTGTAAGGTTCGATGATTGTTTCTGTTTTTTACGGCTTTCCAACGAGATTAATTAATTTCGAAGGGCTTCGACCGACAATGTTTTCAATCTCTCCGTTTTACCGTGTTACAGCGTGATATATTTATTCGATGCGCTAAAACCATATGTCTTGTAACAAGTTCAAGACCAGAATTTATTTCCACCGAAAGGAAGTGGCATTATAAAAAATTCGAGCAAAAAATGTGTTGATTGAAAATTTTCACAGATACACAGATCGCTAAAGGACCATGCTGCGCGCATAGTATGCAGAAATGCATAAGGATCTGCATCGGCTCTGAATCGGCCGGACAAGGGCCGCAAGAAAGTAAGCCGAGGAGATTCGTTCGCGTACCGTTATTCAATGACGAACTACATAACACAGGTGCGCGAGCGTAAGCGGGCCAGCACTGGTAACCCAAAATTTCGGGAATCTGGCTGCCACGAGCAAACCGGTTCATCAAATCTATAACGGAAACGCTGGACCTTCGGAAAGTCGTAACGGGAACGCAGCGGCGCGGTCTCCGGCACCGAGATCGAGAAAATATAGGTGAGTCCGCGATGCTGAGGCCTTGCGGTCGTAAACCTGCAGTACAGTGATCGAGATAGCGTTCTCTGCACTAGCTCGGTGTCTGTCTCCTTCAATTAACAGATACAGGCTGTTGCATCTCTTATTCTTCGAATTTGCATTATTAGAGTCGCGAACACGTCGCTCGGAATATTTATAGGTGCGATCATTAGACTCCAGATTTTATGCATTTACGATGAAAACGGGCAAGTACAATTTAAAGCAGTGGACACGTTAAAAATATTTATGAACATCGATGTATTAGTTTTAGCTAATAGGATGACTAAAAGAAGAATACAATATTTATTTGGCTCCTATGTCCTGCTATGTCTAGCGATCATGTAATCATGGGTGATTGCATTTTAAAGATCTCAATAAATTAACGTCCGTATACGCGGTGGAGTATTTCTCCGCGGATCGGGTACGTTCTTGCAATTGACTTCGAAAACTCTGCCGAGCCACGAGGACCAATTTGTGGTCGTGAACCTAGTTACGCCGTAGAATCTTGCGGAAAATGCAGGGCAACGTGACATTGGATATTCGAGTCGTTCCCTCTAATTTCACCGTCTTGGAACTTTCTAGTAACACAAGTTTAACGCACTCTGTTATTTGGCACTATACAATGAAGATGACACCGTATCGGCGACGAATCCTTTGAAACCTCCGTGACCCTTGAACTTGTAACTCCTAACCAATGGTAATTCCACGACCTTTGAGGTAATAGCTTCATGCATTGTTGGGGACCTTAACAACTGATGGAGGTGAAAGACATATTAGATGATTGCATATGTTCGTGCCCGATTTGAAAATCAAATTCAATGGTTTCTGAAAGAACACGGATTTATTACTAAATTATATAGTCACCATTCTTTTCTACAATTAGAAAAGAATTTGCTGTGCGGTGCAGTTTGGGAGATCTATGAAAATCGGGCACGAACTTATGCGATCATCTGATATACGAGGTGTGATCGAAAAGTAAGGTGACTTTTTATTTTTATCAAGAAATATTTATTCATTCATCGATATTTATGTTGTCCCCTTCAAAGTAATCCTCCTCAGATATAATACACTTTTTCCAATCCTCGCAGCACTTCTGATAAGCAATTTTTGGTATAGCATTGAGCTCTCCCTGCGATGCAGTCTTCATCTCCTCGATCGTTGCAAATCTTCGTCCTTTTATGGGTCTCTTCAGTTTTGGGAACAGGAAAAAGTCGCAGGGGGCCAAATCCGGTGAATACGGTGGCTGAGGCATGATCGCGGTGTTGTTTCTGGCCAAAAAATTACTCGCGAGCAACGATGCGTGAACAGGTGCATTATCACAAACTTCGCAGACACACGTCTCATGACCAAAACATCCGTTAAAATTGCTTGGCACGAACCAAAAAGATGCCGACATCATCGGCAACTTCTCTAATGGTAATTCGACGATTTCCCAACACTATTTTCTTCGCTTCTTCAACGTTTTCATCGGTTGTTGACGTACTGGGGCGTCCAGAGCGAGCTTCGTCGTTAACATCTTCTCGGTCTTCTTGGAAGAGCTTGTACCGCTTATAAACATTTTTTTTACTCAGATTACACTAACCGTATGCCACTGTGAACAGTTCGAGTGTTTTGGAGCACTTAATTCCATTTTTTACACAAAATTTGATGCAAATTCTCTGATCCATTTTTTTTCGACAGCAGAAAATCACCGAACACGCAAAACGCTTCTATCCTTTATGCTTCTCGCAAACAAACAAAAAATGCTATATAGCTGAAACTGTGAGCATATGTTCGGGACGAGTGTAGCAGCATAAGAAAAAAGAGAAAACGAAAATCGACTTTAGGGATCCCGCGAAATTCAAAGAGTCACTTTATTTTTTTATCACACCTCGTATCGAGGAAGTAAATAGCGACGACGTAAACATTGTCGCGGAGGTCACTGTCGCGGAGATCAGCTGGCTGACAAGTGCGAGTTAATCGTGGTGCGATCTTCCCATGAAAAGGACGAGCGAATGCCGATCTTTGTTCGAAAGATGGGCTGGCAACGGGCCTCGTCCCTTCGGTTAGTCCAGTGCCTAACGATCAGCCTCCGAGGCGCGCTGCATCATTACCCTTGCGTCACTTCGTGGAAGCGTGGCGCGTTTCGCAGCTGGTTCCCACGAGACCGTGACTTTACCGTGAATGCAAATTCGAGCGGCGCGCGATTAATTAAGAATTCCCACGGCGCGGCGCGTAATCGGTTGGGGGAAACTCGTCGAGGGAAAATCGGAACGTCATGGCGCGACGCGTCGTGGAAAATCGCGGCCCCGTTCGCGTCAACGAGGAATGCGAATCTCTGTTCTGCATCGGGGCAGAGCCGCATCCTTGACAGAGCGACTTCGTCTTCGACGTCCTCGCGTATGGAAGAAGCACGGTAATTGCTGCCCACGGTGCATGGAGAACGAGCCTAGTCGAGCCTTCGCCAATCCGTTCTCGTGCGAAAGAAACGATTCTATGGCCGGCCTCGACTGCAACGACAATGGACGCCTGCCACTTTCCATTCACGGCGTCGTTGACATTTCTACGGCACGCCGACCGCGCTCGTTCGTGCATAAATAATTGAACCGCGCTTATGAAAGCGCGACTTTCCACCGCGAATTCGGCATTCCCCGAGCCACGCCGCCGCCAATTAACGCTTTACCATTTCCACTCGTGTTTTCACGTGTTTTCACGTGTCGACACGTGCTCGCTTCGGCTGGAATTTGGACGATGCAGAAAATTGAAAGAAAATGAAAAATTGTACCTACGTAAATTGTGAAACTTTTGTTCCTTCGGTTAGTCGAATATCCGAGGAACAATCTATCAATATTCGTTTTCTCATTCATGTATCCACAAAGCACTGTGATGAATTAAATAAATTTTTGTTGTATAGAAGTTTCTTTGGCTAAGTGTATGGTACACTTTTTGCGGTTTTTAATATTTGAAGGTAATCAACGATTCGATCATGTCATTTATGATTCGAAAGACTTTCACGAATCGATGAGAAACGTGTCATTGATTTCGCATTTCTGAGCACAAGGTCGCGTCAAGGGTATAATACGTACCAGGTCGTTGAACTCGTCTCGATACGAGCAATAATTTTATGTATTACAAAATAGTCGGTGCCATTTTAAAAAATGAAGGTGACCTCGATGACTATGAAGATGAAAAAATTTGAGCATGATGCAGGTTTTTCCCATGAATTTGGGACTTCGAATGGATCGGTACGTAGACCGCGAGCACATCTGCGGCAAGGAATAATCACCAGTGAAAGCATGTCGTTTGAAATTCGACGAGGAACGACTCGCTTCGTTAAACAAAACGCAGCGACAAACCGAACCTCATGTATATTAACTGCGCGTAAGTGAAATAGGCGCCGCGTTCGACCGGCGACAGAATCGCTAATTAAGTAAAGAACGGGGAGACCGATACGATTCTTCCGGAAAACGACGGATAATTAATTCGAAGCGGTAGAACGTTTTTCCAGTGCAATTTTTTCCCACGGGAAAGCTACGGGAAACGTTCTGTTCTCCTCGCAAATGGAATACCGAGTAACGCGAACGGAATTTTTAATGTGAATTTCCGTACCAGTAGTTCAAATGGGCTTTTTAATTAAGTGTAGCTCTATCAAATTTCGGGATACGACGTATCCACGAAATAGTAATACAGATCACTGGAAGGACGCGTCACTCGATTTTTTACTTTAAATTCTCCATCTATATTAAACTCGACAAAAATTCTCGACTTTTACGACAGAAAAATTCCGCAGGAACTTTCCACGAAACTTCAATTCATCGCTCATGCGTGCGATACGAAATGAAGATGAGAAGAAGGAGGAAGGGCGACGTCGCGATTTTCGCCCTGTTAAATGCAAATTCTCCGTGCGTGAACACGGGGGGAGCCGAGATAAATGGCAGTTTATCCGGTGTCTTTATGAATCGTAAAAGAATACGCGGTATTGCGACGTCTGGAAACTTTCTAACAGCGAAAGATGGGAACGAGTCCTTTCTCAGGAGACGCGAAAAAACTAATTTTCCCCTAGCCGAGATCTAATCCTGCTCGGTGATCCAGATGTCGAGAAGACATTCAAGAGGCTCGCAGTGTCAACTCGCAAATGAATAAAACATAATAGTATTAGGTTGCAGGGAAAGTTCTGTCGTATTTGAAATAAGCTGATAATTTTGCTTGCGAATGAAAAACAAGTTGTTGCAAATAATGGAAACGAGATCATCGAATAGTATTAAACAAATATTTTTAAAGATTGATTCAAATGTTTTCCCTAAAAACGACTTCGAAGATGGACTTTGTTTTTTTCGTTTTCGACGTAATAAAACAAAACTTGATTATTTGTACGAATTGATGGAAAGCCGTTTGCAGGCATCATTTGAAGACACAGACTCGAAGAATGAGTAATAAGAAGGAATTTATTTATAAAATGTTCCAGACCGAAATACCCTCTAGAGTTTCGCAGCAGCCTCGCCCATCCTTTCTCCCTTTTTCCGTTTCGTGGACGGATACGTCGAGATCCTCCCCGTTCATCGACCTAACCTTTCAAGCATTTATTAAACAATTTTATGGGAAACGTCTATCAACGTGTGCTACATGCGGGTTAAGTAACCGTGACGTTTATCGACCGAATATATCGATGGCTGCCAATCGAGCTTCGGGCCTAGTTATACAAACGTGGCAGTCAATCGATAACGAGAGCAACGCCTTAGCGGCGCGATGCGTCGATCTACTTCTCACTGGAGAGTTTAATTAACTAAAGAGAAATTAGCTGCGACGGTTGTCAATGGGATTACCATGCTTTTCCTTCTGCATATAAAGAATTAGCTGAACAGGCTTGGGAATTCCTTTTTCAACAGTTATCATTGTATTCCTTATAATAAAGCATTTTCCGCGCGAGAAATTTTTTTAAATAAAGCCGTGCAGTTTTTGAGGAAAACTTTACCAATTATCGCGCTGTGAATTGGCAGAATCATTGTCTTGCGAGTATTTTGTTTTTGTTCATTTTCAGAGAAACGTGTCGACGGAAGCATATTTCGTGAAAGAACCGAGCCGAAGGTCTCCGCGATTGGGATCGCTGGTTCTCGAATAATTTGTAGTTGCAAAAGCGAAAATTCGAGTCAAATGGAACGTTTCAACGCGAATAACGCGAACTGAAGATTGACGTAATTGGCTCCGTAGCGCTACAATTTCCGGTCCCACCTTCGTGTTTTGTTTTCTTCTTACAATTCGGAAGTAGGGAAGGTCGCGGAAGGCGAAGGAGAAAAATCTGTTAGAGGAGGACGACCGGTTTCCTGCTAGGGACACCGAGCACGCTCTCCTGCTCGTTCCCGTAATATCGCTTTATCGGATCTACCGTTATGTCGATTCGTTCTGCATCGATGATACGATTCGTCGACGCGGCGCGTCTACGCGGTACGCTCCCGCATGGCAACGCCGGAAACGGTGCAACACGAGGACGACGGTGAGACGTCATCGATCGACGCGGGTCGACGTCGATCGAAACCGATCGCCCACCGCCGGACAAGAGGTGATCTAACTGTACATCTAACGCTTTTCGCCAGCTCCGAGAGTCAAGTGCACCGGACGAGCAAACCCGTCGAGCGCAACTAGCACCCATTGCTCGATTCGACTCTGTTCGAAACGCTGCGTTTCGAGCAACGATCGAAAAACATCGAATTTCTGGACTTTCTCAAAACTCTACCAGATTTCAGCCAGATAATCTCGAGAGGACTCTTACTTTCCTTGGAAAGTTAAAGATTTCGAAACTTCGAAAGTGACGAGTAGACGGCGGATCTTTATGCGTTCATAAAGAAATTGGTTGGGCGAAATATAAAACGGTATAAGATTTTAAAAGATTGATAACATTTTAATGTTGTTTTTAAAGTAAAAAAAATCATTAAGGGATGAAATCAATTTTTATTTTATTCCTGCTTCCCACAATTAGTGTAGAACATTTTTATTTTGCATCGATTGCAAGAGAGAAAAGAGAATTCCCTTAACGATGTGAATGGAGGAGAAATCATATATTGACATGCTGAAGATCAAAGAAAAAATGTTTCCGCATCGCACGCATTCGGAGCAAGACCTTCTTTGAAGAAGATTCGCACAGCGTCAGCGTAATTGATTTAGAAAACGGAATAATTTGTTTCGTCTTCTTAAAATCTGATTCTACGACCCCAAGAACCCCCAGAACCGTTATTTCTGTAATTGATAACGCATAATTAACAGAGGCATGAATTTTACTGCTTCTTACAGCTGTGGCCGACTGTGCGATCAGTCGTTCTTGGTGTCAGAGGTTGATTAGCATTACAAATCGACGTTAGGGTTCACGCGAGCTTGCCAGATTGCGCGCGCTAGCGTCTCGGTGACGGACAAGGACTATTGTCTCACCGTTTATCGCTTCATTGTTCCTACTTCATGAATTTTAAGGCATAGATGCTCGGAGTAAATAGTCAACGACGTGGAAACGGCTGAGCGAGGACTCGTTTTTCCGGAACTGGCAAATCTGGACCAACTATAAGCTGATTTTTCGACACCATACCCTTCTGACCTTTGGGAATGCCTTTCACCACCCTCTCCAAGTCGCGATATCTTGGTCAGTAGCATTTCGAAGCAGCGGAACGGGAAATGCTTGAAAATTTCCGCCGTTCCTGTTGCTCGGAATGTTATCGCGGATTAATTATGAATCGTGTGACATTTCACCGTGGAACTGTTTCTTGTGCTACACTGTATACCTACCCGCGGCGTCTTACTTTCTAAACCGTAGACGAAGAACGCATTTTGTGAACGCGCTGTCTAATTAGGAGAGTGTATACACCGACTCACATAACTTTTTTATAATCGGACCAATCGACCTGACTTTTTTTGAAATATCAGAAGTCGCGGAAACTATAAGTTTCACCACGTTTAACCACTTGTTGCTCGTGGGCATGGTAATCGATTTCGATTAAATGTTCGTATTTTAAATTTTCGTTACGGGCTCTAATAAAAAAAGTTCCAGAAAGTGTCTTTTCTATTTTCTCATGTAATTCTTAGCGATTTCAATTTTTTCAAAATCTTTCTTCCATGACATTTGGTGAAAACCAATTCTTCTAATATTTCGAAAAAAAGTCAGATCGTTTGGTCCGATTATAAAAAAATTATACAGTAGAACAGTTAAAAATCTTGGAAACGAATATCACATTTAATTTTCAGGATCATGCCAGTAACATCTCCAAATTTACAATTATATTTGTTATACACGTTGTTTTATTATGAAGGTCGCGCGATTCATTGTCTTCGAATCGACATGTATAAATCTCGGATTGCTTTATAATTCACAATTGGTACAGAATCGAATGCGACACGCTTTGTTCCATACATTCGTAAAACTCGTGACGATTATTATTCCATGGGTTAATAAAATTTCATGTAAAATACGCGCGTTGTTATTTGAAACCATCGTTCGCGGCAACGTGTTCTCGCGATATTGTTTATCAGGCTTTGTACAGAGGCTACTGTTACTGTGCACAAACAGAAATGACAGAATTGTTGTAATCGAAACAATTTGCTGATAACAAGCCAACGGTTATTTAATCTTCTACGTCAGAGCGGATCAGTGGAAACAGTGAAAAATCGTGGAACGTGGAATAATTATCGAAAAATTGAAGTTCCTTAACGAAGTTTGTAACGATGCCTCGTTATCTCGAGATGTTCCAGGTTCCGGAAGACGCGCTGGTAAAGTAAACAAAATAATTACAGGGCATTAAAAATGTACTCGCTCCGGCAACGTAACCAGCAGGCTCATTCATTCGAACACTCGCGGCTTCCTCGTTGGATTCAATAATGGATGCTTCGCCGTATTCTTTAAAGTGCGTTACACTGTAGCAAACGAGGAAGCAACGGGCTCGCTCTCCGAGCGTCACCAATTAAAAGAAAAAAAACCACGCGAGAATAACCTGCGCAAATCGGTTAAATAATGCCACCGGGGAACAGGAAGAGGCATTAGATAACAATGAACGTTGCATCATTCTTATCGTTTGTTTACGACGTAAGATTCAAACGCAGAACTTTCTCAGGGTTTTCATGTACATATCTGCGACGGTGAACTTTAGGAATTTTTTACTGGCCAACCAAGTAAAGTAGCTTCATCAAACTTTACAGAGTTGTTAGTGCATACTTGGAGTATCTTCGTAATTTTTTATACGCTGTTCTCATTAAAACTGCCAGAGCTGTTCAACGAATTACCGAGGAGGATCAATTGAGCCGTTCGCTTTGAAAGTGGCCTAAGTCCGTTTGTTAATCAGGACATGTTACTTCCTGGAATGGAGAGAATTGTATGTAGACGGAGACTCGTAATTAGTCGAATAACTACAGCAATTCCAATAATACCCGTCCACAAAACTTCGACGGTTACACAAAATGGCACGGAGATAAGTCAGACTGTAGAATGTAGAGAAAAAACCGTTCCCAAAGCAGCAGGAGCGCGGTAACATCGATCGGAGTCGCGGGAATACCCTTAACAAGAAAAGTTCTCGCGCGTGCCTTTTCTCGCGGTTCTTTGAACCCGTTTCCCTCGTGGCCCCCGTCTATTTTTACACCGGTGGTGGATCTCGCGGTTCTCTACGCGCGGATAGCGTTTCGCGATACGTGGTCTCGCTCGCGGCCGATAAACATCGGCTAATTTAGAGTTTTCATTCGCTTGGCCGTGCGGCATTGCAACGGAGCTGTTTAGAATTCCGAGGCGGGCAGGATCGGCCGTTAATTGGCACGCAACAGGAATTCCTCGGCGGCGAGCCGGAGCTAAGGCTAGAACACACCTGGAATACACAGTGCATCCAATCATTTTTAAAACTGGTGCTGAAAATGAACGATGAAACAAGCTATCCGATTCTTTTTTTTTTATTATTCGAAATATTCTCTTCTCGCTTCGATACGCTTGTTGCAGCGATTCAATAGTAATTCAATAGTAATTCAGATGCGTGTTATAGCTCATTTCGTGGACTGGTCGAAGTATCTTCGAAATAGCACCCTTTCAACTTCAGTTTCAATTTCGGGAATAAAGAGAAGTCGCGAGGAGCTAAATCAGGCGGATACGGTGATGGATCTAAACGCAGACTCGATTTCGAGCGAAAAATTTACGAACAACGAGCTAGTTATGACTCGGTGCATCGTCGTGCAACAAAAGCCAACTGTCTGAAATATCAACGTCAAGCGAAATATCGTTTACGAACAACTGTCACACCTTCGTTATTTTCCCACCAAACGAAATTAAATTTTGACAGGTTGGTAGGGGATTGATCAAGCTTTAAAAACTGCATGCTCGAATACATAGATCGCGTCACATATATGGCGGCAATCTTAAAAATTACTGGGAGAGGCTAGAAAATCGTGTGCACCGACCTGGGAGGATGGTTTCTGTAGAAACGTCGCGATGCCGGCTCGCACCCTGTTTTTGACACCGCGCACAGTTCCCTTGGCACTGCGTATGGCTTCCTTATCGAGGATCTTGTACCCGGCAAAACATTCGTCGGTGTCCTTATCCCCCAACACCGTTCCTCTGCTCGCGTCCTTATTGTTCCCCTTGAGCTCGTTCACGTGAAACTTGTAGAACCTGTCGTACTCGTACACGTACTTCTTGCCGGTCAGAGGATTCACGGTGGTGTCGGCGTCGCCGGTGTTCACGGATTCCTGAACTATCCTCCTCTCCTGCTCCTGCTTCCTCTCTTCGTAGGTACACTCCTGCACCACCGGCGAGGAAGACAAAGATTTCCCGTTTTGCTCGCAGCAGGGCTCCGGGCTTCTGATCCTCGGCGTGGACGAGGCTTTCGACAATGTGGACGCGGCTGAAGGCGACGGCGAGACGCTCGGCGAGTCTGCGGACGAGCAAGAATTCAATTCGACTTCCGGTGTCTCTGCGACAATCATGGCGTCCTTGTTCACCGGCTCCTCGGTGCCATTCGACAGGTCCAGCCGGTTCAAAGTAAGAACAGTGTCCTTGCTACGATCCTCCACGCCGTTCCCCAGGTGCTGATAGACCATCGACCGATCAACCTCGATGCTCCCGTTTACATTGCCGCTCGCTATCGCGTCGGTCAGGTCTCCGGCGTTCAGAGAATCGCAGCTGATGTTGCTCTCGTTGTCGTCGCTGTCCACTTCCGCCCCGCTGCTTGTTAAACTACCGGTGCGTTTATGTTGATCGTTGGACAGAAGTACGGTGCTAGCGTTCTTCTTCTTGGGTAAAGGCGGAGGCGTGCCGTCGAGGTCGCTGCAGGTGCCGCTGTCCAAGGTATCGCTGGGAGAACATTGGCCAGAGGACATCACCATCCCGGTTAACGGACTCTGGTAGTTGTAATAGAAACAGGCGTTCGACCGGTTGCTACCAGAGTTCAGGGTGTCCTCACGGTGTACCATGTCTTTCTCTGTGTTATTCCGGTCGTGTTTATCGTGGTTGTTGTTGTTGTTGTTGCTGTTCGGGTTGTTGTTGTTGCGCTCGAAGGTGTTGCTGCCGACACTGATCCTCACACAGCCTTCACCGGCACTTCCACAACGCTGCTCGTTCACCAGATTCGTCGCACTCACGACCACACCACCGTCACGCTTGCTCAAACGTTCGCACGCGGTCCCGTTTGACTTTTCGTCGGTTTCCTGGCCGATCTTCTCGTCCAGAGTCAATCGTACGGTAGAGATCACTCGGCCGTTTTTGTCGCCATCCGGATTGATCTTAATCTTCACCACGTGAGCAGCCTGTTGCTGGTGCTGGTGCTGTTGCTGTTGCCGAGGGAGAGACTGAAGCTGCTGGCTCTGAGCCGTAGACTTCACGCTGGTCTGCTTACCGTAGCCGTTCGCGGATTGCACTTCCGGGATTCTTCTCCTACAGGCTGCCGAGGAATCAACGCCAGGAGCAGCCAGTCCGACGAATACCGTTGCTCCGGCCCCGGTGCTCAGAGTGGACGTGGGGGGATTGGAAACAGTCCGGATTGACACAGTCTGTCGGACAACCTGATTCGCATCCCGGGCCTGAGTCTTCGCCGGCAGTGTCGGTGGAACGGTCATCGTGGCGATCTCCTCCATTTACACATCCGAAACCACTGTCACTTCTTCATGGAACTACACCTGCGACCACCGATCGGAACAGCTATTCGGTTGCTCTCTTTCCGAGAGCTCTTCCCCCACTATCGCCTGCCCTCTCTCCCTCGCTCTGCTCGTCTCTCGGGCTCTCTTTCTCTCTCGTACTTTCAGGATTCCTAGCGGACCTCTGCGACTTATGAATGGGACTCCTACGCTAACGAGTCGCGCTCGGTATCTATTAGCACAATTTTTTCGGAGCTGTTAGACGCGGAGCTCGATCGTCTTCGTAAATAACGATTTCTTTCTATTTTCGAATTAACGAAAATCACGATTGATAAGACATTTTAAGCCTCCGCACTCGGTTGTCCCGTCCGAGGCACCACCAAACATTGCATCTTTAAAAATATCGGTATCTAATCAAGAATTACGTATCCATCGAACTTCAAACAGCATAGGGAATGGAAATATTCTAGATCGGGAGGAATGTTTAATTTTCCAGTTGAAATAGCTCCGAGTGCAAAGGGTCGATCAATTTTGAATAACGATTTGTTTCTAATTCCAAGCTGACGGATTATATCGGCGATTAGGAACGCGTCTCGTAGCAAGAAATTCCAGCACTTTCAAAGAAACTTGGGCGCACCGAGGACACTTTCTAAACCGATGAGGCTAAAATTGAAGGAGGTTAAAAAGCGTTTCGGTCCTCGCGAATGATCTCTGTTCGAGGGAACGGTGATCGCCGGCGTGATACGGTCGAGCAGCTAGAAGAGGAACCAGGCGACGACAGCACGACGCATCGGGGATCGTTATCGCGGGAGTGGTTGCGGCGTAGGATCGAAATCGTTCGCACTCGTTTACGACACTCGTGGGATGTTTCCGGAGAGAGGTCCGATTATTCGCGCGGAATACGGAGCACACCTGCGAACAGCGAGGATGCACGCGAGTTACAGGGAATCTGTCCCCCGGGAGCAAGTCGGTTCGAGAGAAAGGAAGAAAGAGGCCGAGAGACCGTACGAGACAGCGAAGGGAGAGCGCAGATGATCGAGAGAGCAAGAAACAAGTGTTCCGCCACTTACTGACTGCATGTGCCTATCTAGTGCAGCGCATGGTACGAACGAACCGGACGACGATGTCAAACGAAGACGACGAGGACGAGGACGGCGATCGTTCACGGTACGGGCCGTCGGTAACTGTACTGAGTGGCTCTGACACTTACTCATGCAGTTTCGTTGTCAGGGTGGGGACCAAGTTGGGCCCCATGGAGTGGGAGCGTCGAGTCGTTCCGGGACGGAGTGGGAGGTCGTGGGTCTAGCTCGGGGACTGGCTGATAAAGAGAGAGAGAGAAAGGAGAAGTCGTATGCTAACGAGGAAGACGAAGAAAAGGAGCGAGCGAGAGGGCACGTTGAATCATGGTGTGGGTAGGTAAATAAGCAGCCAGTGGGACGTGCGAGTGAACAAGTGAACACGTGAACACGTTAGCGAGTGAAAGGACCAGCTCCAGGAGCCTGTGCGACGATGAATAAGCGAGGATGATGGTGGGGGAAGGACGGGAACGGGTCTTGGAAGTCGTCTGGCACGTAAGCACTTGCCGAGGAGGACGTGGCGTCCTCTACCGAGCCAGGTAGAATCGACTATCCGGTTTCTCATTTAAATACCTGTTCTTTACCGTTCACCGGGCTTTCCCGTGTGCGAGATTGTTCGTGTATGCGTGAGCGAGCGAGCCTGTTACACCTGTACACCTGCCGAAACAACACCAACACACGCGCACCTTGGTGTTGGGCCTCGAGGATGTTCCAGCGGCTTCTTCGTGGAAGCTGCGCCGCGTGTGAATGGCCCTGTGAATGGAAAGCGACCGGCACAATAAGCTCGCACGCTGCGCCGCACCGGCTCTCGCGAATTTTCACCGAAATGCTCGAATCCAGGACCGCGCGGTAGATTTTCTGATATCAGTCAAATCTTTGGAATGCCGCCCCTTACCATAAATCCATAAATCGTATACATCAATATCTTCGAAGGTGATGAGAATCGAAGTTTCGAAGCTTCGGACACTTCGAACACTCTCGTTTCAAAGTATAATACGCAACAAATTTCTCTTCAGATTTCCTTGAATTTTGAATCACCATCTTCGCGATGCAATTTCAAAATTCCTCGGCAGAGTTCGTCGTTCGCCGTGCTCGCGTTCGGAAAAGAATGTCCGGCACACGGGGATACCAGACGCAGATAATTAATCGAGAAAGTAAAATTTCCGAAGTGAGACCGAAAGCAGCCGTGTTGTTCGCTTTCGAAATCGACGTTAATTAATTGTATGTCTGTATACTGTATCAATCAGAGCATGGATGAAAGACTTTCGCGGCGTGAACGTTCGACGACAATTACTTTTTCGATTTCGATCGCGATCGCGCCAGCGGTGTTTCGATAGCAAAAGCATTTCGAATATCACCGGATATATTCAATTTCCCAGACATCCACCGCGTCGAGAAGTATTTTGCTCGAGCTCCGCGTGATACATACATGAATCACGGAATAGGGGTGTACGAACTGCAGCCCGACAAAGTACACTCGCCGAAATTTCTATAAAGTCACTGTGTTTTGTAACGAATTCTTATTATTATACCATACCAATGAAAAATTTGTATGTGGTAGCATTTCGGGATTACATAAAGAAAGCATACACACCGTGTTCGGGAATCATACACAGCACCACACCGCAACTCTAACTAGAAAACAACCGAGCATTCCCCTCTTCTTTGTTTTTCGCACCTAGAGGACGCGAGTACGAAGGTGACGATCGACATCGATCAGTTTAGTTTCAAATCGAGCCTCCGACAATGCCAAGCATCATCCGAACATAGTTCATCCGAAAAACACACAAAGCGCTCGAAACCATCACGTGTCTGTTACGTGCAATCGCCTCTTCCTGACCGCTGTTAATCGAAATTCCGGAATAAATACTATAATAATCCACAGTTCATGCGTGCCGGTTTGTTCTTTCGATATCCACGATACATCTATCGAATCTATATTCCAATCCCTCGACTCTCCTCCACGAATCCAACATCCGCCTACCAGCGAACGAAACACACCGATTTCAAAACATAAGTATAGCATTTATCGATAAAAGAAAACAAAAATATAATTTCACGCGGAACAAACTGCGAAATTTCTATAATGGCACTTTCGTTTTACAGGGATAAAGTTGAAATTAACGATTGTTTTTTTATTACTTCTATTTTAATATCTAGCGTAAACTCCATTTTTTTGAATTATATTAAAAATACGATTGGGCATCGACGAAATTAATTTTTGTAGCGTTTCTGTTTGACCAGACGCCAACGCTTCGTACACCGCATCCTTTAGTTCGCTAATGGAGTTGTATTGTTTGCAGTTTTTATGAACTTGTCGCGCAATGATACCCCCAAACATTTTCAATATGGTTTATATCAGGGGAACAAGCAGGCCATAGCTAAACATTGATGTTTCTTTCAAGAAGCCATTGCTTCGTGTGCTTCGACGCGTGTACCGCAGCATTATCATGCTGATAAATAAAATTGTCATCTTCAATATTTTCTGTAAAGGGTATTAGAACCATGTCTAACGAATCTGTACAATTTTTCGAATTCATTTTGTGATTTATGTAACACATTGGAGTTTTTTATCAGCTATGAACGCAGCCCGTATCATTGGGGAACCATCGCCAAAGTTACGACTCATTGTCACACTTTTCTCATTTCTCAAATCGTGCCAATAATATTTACAGCCATCAGGCCAATCCAAATTACATTTTTTCTCATCTGAAAAAATGACAGACTCCCACTCTTTCGTCCAGGACATATGTGCCCGTGCGAAATCAAGACGGGCCTGTTTATGTATTTCTTTTAGGCCTGGTTTACGTTGCATTTTTGTCCACGCAAATTGCCCAGAAGAATTTAAAAGTTATTGTACACGTCTTGTTGTTACCGGAAACTGCAATTCAGCTCGAAATTGTGCTGCATTTTTCCTTTCCTTAGCCGCAGACCTTATTAATAGCAAATGTTGTCTCTCCGACAATTTTTTATTACCACCTTTAAAATGATTTTTTCCGTAATTTTCGTGTAAATTGATATAATTATTAATCACGGTGTATGTACGACTAATTTTCTTAGCAATTGCACGATTAAAGCAGCCCATATTTTTATAAGCATCGATCGACGCTTTTTCTTCAATTGTTAGCACTTTTCCTCTCGGCATTCTAATACACGCGAATCAAATGATAAGCAACAGGATTTCTATGACTTCTAAAACTAATACTTTTAGAATATTTCAAATTTTCCATAGTTGTCTGCTCGGAATCCAGAGAACGCTAAGTGACTTTATAGAAACTTCGCACTTGTGTACTGCATCGCGCAGAAAAAAATTAAAACAAACGTAAATAGTGAACACAGCGGTCTAGAGTGCGCAGTCTCTCTATCCGAGTGTCAACAAGGCACAAGACCAGATACGATAAATCAACAAAAATGGTGATATTTTTCAAATATCTATGAATATGAAGATGACTTTATAGAAATTTCGGTCACTGTAGAAACGAAGTCCGCGGACTATTCGCATTGCGAGAGATCTGTATCTCAAAATAAATTTATAATACGTTATAAATAGTCTAATTTCGTTACGAGAGAATTAAAATAAATAATTTTTCGGTTTAACTTTCCCTTATATTCTATGCCAGTTGATGTTGAGACTGCTTATTTATACGTGAGAGCGATACGGTAGAAATTCAACACGTGCGTCCGGCGCCGCGTCGTTGGACCCTTATAACTCCATGTGCTGTGGAGTTATTTTTTATGTTTCTTGCGCAATACTACTTATTTTGTTAAAAAATATATTGGAAATTTAAAGTATATACTTTGCAATAAACGGTCTATATAAAGTTATGATAAAAAGATGACTTTTCCTATGTGCAATTACGTTTTGAAACAGAGAACTCAATTTTTCTTTTTTTTTTTTAATCACTTATACCTTTGTTATTTATGTAATTCTCAATGAATATAGAAAAATTAGCATCGCTGTTTTATTCTCTATTCTGTCCTTGATATACTGCTGTTTGAATTATATAAATATTGCTTTTCATTTGGTTTTTATGAGCCTTTTTCCAAATCCTAGTAAAATCGTAAAATTCGGCCGGTTATCTTCGCGTAAGCACCTCTTTTTCGCCCGGCACTAAAAGGGTTAAAATATTAAAGAATTAGAAATTTGATCAAAAGTAGTCGGGAAATTGAAGCAGTAACAGGAGGATTGAAAAAACAGAAGGAAAAGAATGATACAACTAGTCGGACGCGGCCGAGATTCGAACCTGGGCCACCCGGACGGCAATCCGGTAAAATGGCTACGGTTTTCGTTTAATAATACGGAATAATTAATAATTTTAAGAAATGGGGTTCGGATAGTTAACACTTTACCTACCGGAAGCCTGTTAATAGGATTTTCAATAATTATTCTGTACCAAAAGAAAGCATAGAAATTTTCGTTTACAGTGCAATCTTAAATGAAACTATTTGATGACGTTATTGAGGGTGACTTGTCAGTTCCCAATGAAAATTGCTGTTGCCATTGAAAGTTGCATAAAAAAGTGTTTAGCCATGTACGAAAAATTTTGCAAAATTATGCAATAATCACCGGTCGGTAATGTGTTAATAGGGTATGTCGAACTTTGGTCCGAGCTGTGACAGACGGGTGCCTTGGCACGCGTATCATTTATCTGGCAACCTTCGCCGCGACGAATTTATTAAAGAATTACACGCGTTCTTGCTTCCGCGAGGATAATTACACGGTCGTTTACACGGTGGAAACAAAAGGCGAACGATTGCGCAACACCGCCGGTTATTTCCGACTAGGGCTGTTACTTTTGCGAAGCTTGGACTCTTCGAAGAGAGAAGAATCGCTAGTTACGGAATCGCAATGTACTTGCAATTAGACACGTTTGTATAGTCTACAGGCAAGTATTTTCATACTTGTTCTTCCCCGGGGTGAGGACGGTGAAGTGCATTAATTAAGATTGAATGTTGAACGAGCAAAGTTAAACCACGTCTGTAGTTGTTAATATTTATACGGCAAACCGCTTGGGAACTCTCTGTTTGGCAGCCCAATGTCGGTGCGGAGGTTATTCGAAAGGGAGGATTCGAGAAAGCTGCCATAAGTGCGACCTGCTCAAGGAATCCCGGGACTATTTTTAAGAATGACACGCCGTCAGATCTCGGAATGTGCGCAAATGCAGAAAGAAGATGCAGATGCAAACTTTATTACTCTGTGACTAACATCTATAAATGATTGCTACGATACATAAGAAATCGTGTTACCGTAGATCGTTACGATCTATGACGTCTACAAAAATTGTCAATCTATGGTAAAACGACGCGATTGATAAATGCAAGAATTAAAACGAACGTTTCGCCAGATTCGGCTCGAACGCTGCACAAGCGCATATGCTAAAATTTGAAAGTCAAACTAGTATTACGACTTTCATAGTAATAACCGCGGTAACAGTTTCTGAGCATGCTCGTTTTGCAGCGGCACCGGCCCGGCGATTAATATGTGGGTCAGATCGTTGCATGATCACCGGTATCCTCATTTCACGAACAACTGTTCGTCGCAATTGTTACCGGTTGGCATCCTGGGAGGACAATGGCCGTTTGATTTTATCTCAGCTATTTTACCCGATAAGCAATAGTCGTCTGAAAGGCAAGGAATGTTCAGCTAAATCGCTGGGAGCCTGTAAATGGACAAGTCGGGTGTAGATATCTGTATTCAAATGAGTAGAAATCGACCGTGGCACTGTCGCTTTTTAACAAGGAAGTATCTTCCGAACGAAGACACGCGGCGAAACTCGTCCGCAGTTCTGGAGACTGGTTTCTGTCTTCTAAATCTAAATATCGACTGTCGATATTTGACGTCTTCGCACGCCAGTTCTCGCTTCCAGCCACCCCCGATTTACCCTTAGAGCCCGTTCAGACGCGACAGACACGAACAGAGAATTTCTGTTGTGAGAGATCATTCTGCGAAACAATAAAAACCTAATTTTTCCGACATTTCTGCCGCGAGGAGTAAAGTTACCCTTGTTGCGGATTTTCATTTTTTACGAGCACAGTTTGCAACAAAAAAATCTTAAAACCTTTAAAGCGTACACGCCCACGCAAATTGGAGCGGATCACGCGTTCTCTCGGTTCTTAGGCCCGTTTCAGGGCAAAGAGTATCGGCGTCGATCGGTTGATCCCGAACGCTTCGATGTTTCTTTTACTCTTTATTATTTGGCCTTATTTTCCGCATACCTCACCCGGTAAACCAGTTGGCCAGTGTTCGCCTTTCTTTCCACGACGCGAAACCTGTATTCAGCATACCGCTCGCCTCGGCGTGCGATTCAATAAGCAACTTTATAAACAGTCGGGCACGACGCGCAACAACCGTGTCTAGGAAACTGTAATAAACTCTTGGGAATTCTTGTTCCTGCCAAGTTTTTTTCCATTCTCTCTCTCTCTCTCTCTCTCTCTCTCTGTCTCTCTTTCTCTCTTTCTCTCTCCCGCTCCAACCCCACGTGTGTGTCTAATACGCTATATCGTCGGTTTCGCGGTTTAATGCGGGACACGTGTATACATACACGGCGAACGTGTAATTCCTGATCGAAAGGCTCTCTGCGCAACAGGGGAAACGATTTTCGAGGTTGTACCACTGAGACACGGGGAATGGATGTTGATGAATGTTGCCTGTAACTCCACCAGCAATTTCTAACTTATCCTTGCTGCTGCTGGGATTATTATTGCATAGCTGTCGATGGTTACAAGAAGGCCTGCCGATTTCCGAAGCGTGGGTGCACTCTGCTGCAGCTTCTGCTTCCGATTTTGTTGTTGGTCTTAATTTTGTGAACCTTCGGAGTTACGTACTTACCATTTGCACCACTACGGTATAATTACCAATTCTCGTTAACTAACAACATTATTCAAATATCGGTAACATAAAATCTTACCTGTTCCGAATGTAATACCTCGACTGTCTCATTAGTTACACGCACAGATGACACGAATTCCTTATTTAGATCTGATTAAAAAGTGGTACAATGCAAATCGTTAAATGTGAAACTAATACTTTCACCTGTCTATCAGACGTATAAATGTGTGACATTGATTCTTTGGTCAGACCCGAAGCGAATGAATAAAACTAAATCGTTAAAAGATTCGAACGATACAATACGCGAGACGCGAAGAATGTATTTCTTCTTTCTCGTCGATCGTACGTAACATGTACGAGTGACAAAAATTCATTTTCATTATAATACGTCTTCGCGTGGTTAAATAAACTGCTCTGTGTAGGTTCGCCGTTTAAAAGCGGAGTCTTCGATCGGCGACCGAATTCAGCAACACCTCGATCAAGTCGAGACTGGAGCATCGAAACAAAGCGAAATAATTGCTTTCTCGTGGCCTGTCGCTTCTCTTACAATCGAACGAGTTCGGACGGACAGGCCTAATCACCGTGAAGTGGGAGGGTCAGTTAAATATTAACCGGACAATGTATTGTACATTTGCATAGTCGTCCTTATCTACGCGAGACCAACTGGGAGATCGATCAGGCGTGTCTTACGCTCGATCCGCATCGTATAGTATTCTGCCGAATCATTTTCTCAACGGTTGGAACGATGAACGAGCGAACAGTAACGACGTACATTATTAAACTTATTCTTATCGGTTGGCTTCGGATCTTTGTACAAAATAAAAATTATCTGTATCGATGTGAGAAGCTGGAGGCAAATACAGCTGTCGTAATTTCTTGAATAATTTCAACAAGACGGAAATAATATTATCATTTTCTAAATACGTATGTTTAATAATATCCAATGATGTATAATTTCCAACGTTATTCAACGACTCGTCGGCAACGTGTGTTTTTGATTTACAAAACAAAATTACCTGCTTATTTAAAACACAACAGAATTTTCCCTCGTATCGACCCAACACATCGACATTCGCAAATTCTTCGAATGTTTTCAATTTCACGCGCTCCGCGTGCTCGGGGCCTTTACTTGACTCGAGCCGCCACTGTTCCTACGCGGCCTTTTACTTTCTACGAGACTGGTAATCAAAAACTGATCGAGTTTATATTTTCCGAAGATTTCTCTGAAGTATATAAAACCAGAGGAAAAGTCCGGTTCAGAGAATTTAGCCGACCCTGATATAACTCTCGCGTGTGGTAAGTCGTACACGGCGGTATTCCACGGTAGGAAAGATGGAAAAATGATTGCTGGAATCTGTGCCGTATCGGTGATCGTGTCGTGAACGAGGATCGATGTATTGACCTTGCGTGGTGCGTGGGACGTGTTGGGAGTAGAACAGGTTCCGTTACACCTTTCAGCGTCCAGCATTCCATCAGGCTCTGTCTGCTCGTGTACACGTCCCTCTTTTCTTCTTCTTCTTCTTCTTCCTTCCTTCTCTTGCTTCTCTTCTTGATCTCCGTTCCTTTTTATTTAACAGAGAGGTTGTTTCACACTTGCGGCCACCATGCGGCCATCGGTGACCCGTTCTCCGGCTGCGCTGTGTGTGGCGAAAACGGGAAAAGAAACTTCGCATACCTCCGGGCGACACTCGGCCGTATCAGTGACACTTATATTTGATTGCTTCTTACATTTACAATTCGTAAACACGCCGCGCACAGGCGAGTCGATCGCTTCGACAGTAGAGATGCGTTTGACGATACGATTATCGATAGGATAGGAAAATCAGGAAATGGAAATAGAAAATAAGAATTGAATTAGAGAAAATATCGATTACAAACGAATCAAATTTGATCTCATCCGAAAGTATATCGGTAAACGTTTTGTCGGTAAAGAAAACTATTGATAACATATCGATAATCGATTCGCTCGTCACTGCTCGACAGCCGAGGCACCGTTCGTCTGGCGTAGTGGACGTACAGGTGAAGAGAACCGCTCTCGGACGTGTTTCGGGTCGGTTTGGACCCGTGGCTCCTCCACTGACCCGACACAGTTGCGGACTAATCGAGAAAGTATCGTTTTCATTGGTCGTGGCTGGACGCGATCGATAGCACTCTTAACCCGCAGGCTGCTCTACCAAGGTCCCCATGGATCGTAATCGAACTTCGATCGGTAAATGGCATTTCTCTTGATCGTGAGAAATATCGCTAATAAAGCGTACTGAATTCCTTCAGCGGACACGTGCACGATATTTGAGACAGGCGAGGTTCAAAATGAAAAAAGGAAGAGGAAGTTACAGATTAGAAAGGGAAATGAAACAATACTACCGATAACTGGATAGTGTACATAGACTGTGGATTTTTATACATTTTATGAAAGTGAATCGAAACTTCAATTCGAGCAACTAAACATAATTCTCTATCCAGTTGCTTTGGAACTTCTTGTGACAATCAAACTTGCATAAACCCCCGCAGTCTAGCGATAGATTTCTTTACTATTAAACGAATTAATATTAGAAAGTTTAACGTACAGGGCGATAAAAAAAGAATTCAGACTTTTATTCCGTACAGAATTCATTCGTATCTTCTGTATAACACGTGGAGTATGTATAAGTGGATTAATATTTTCAATTTTATAAAACAAAAATTGCCTTTTGCGAGTAATATTAAGTACTTATCGAGACTCCACAAAGTTCTGAATTCTTCATTTTACCGCTCTGCTCAACAGATCACTCGGACAGGCCTACAGCATAGTACTCGTTCGAGAAGCTTTCCACAGAGCCTTAAAACGGTTGATTAGGTTCGCGTGCGAGTATTTGAGCGTCGCAACGACCGAAGTAGGCCATCGTTCGCAGACACTACGAAGTAGAATGAAATGCAACGATTCCGGAATGTTTCATGAAATCGAAGCCGAACGCGTTGACTGCCACGCTACATCCATGTCGTAACTCAACTGCGTTCCTAAACTCAAATGTTCTCTTCCGTTCACGCATTGATTCTTTCAAATGTAATTTTCTCTCACTTTTTATAATAGAATGCCGCTGATTGGACAGTCAACGCGTCAAACGCCCTAGCGACGATACGATTCGTCGTACTTCCACGTACGGAATAAAATAGTTTACGGAACTTTAAAATCGTTTTCTAAGAGAACGGTCAACACGAGATCCATGATTTCTTCGACAATTTTGTTTCGAAGAGGAACAACAAAATTTGACCGTGAAATTCAACCTGACCTTCACCTTGAATTTCTGTTCTATGATTAATTGTACGAGAATTCGTATCGCCCGCAGGCCATTCTAATGGATTAAATGTTTACATCCGAAGTAGGAGTTACAAAATGTGTAGGTTCGGGCTTCTCGGATTAAGGAATGTTACAAAGATGTTCCCCGTGTGGTTGTATCGCGTGTACAATTATTTACGGCGTACCGGAACCATAAAAATCTTGTTCGTCTAGAGCCGATGCAGAGTCTTAAAAATATTGCCGCGACGGTGTCGGTCGTAGTAGATTTATGCGGGCAGCTCTCTCTCTCTGGACAGGAACCAAACGTTCATGGGGTCCGACTTGCCCTTCATGGTCACGGGTCCCCTGTACTCCAGCAGAAATTGTGGATCGTGGTTCTCCGGCATAGACAGATACCTACGGACAAACATAAATATATGATCGACAAATCAAGTAACGGTACAAATACTAATAGTACAGCAGAACGTCGTGCAGGTCTTTAAATGGTCGGCGACCTTGAAGTTCCATGAATCACGACCTTGAATTTATTACTAGGATCGAGGGATGGATGTCGAAAGATCAATATCATTCCTTAGAAAATCACCTGTCTAGTATCCAACAAGATACAATCTCTACAGGATAACATAGGTAAAATCTCTGAAAAATTATAACGAAACTACTGCTCGTTCGAAGCCTTGACATGGCGGAACTAACGAACATCCCCTGAAAAAAAACTCCTCGTAGCTCTAAACGAGCGTTCCGCGGCAGTTTCGAGACTTTAGTTCCCCGGTGTAGATATTAAACGCAGAATACGCGCATTCCCAGAGCGTGCAGCACCCAGCATCGTTTAATTTGCAGAAACGTCTGGTTCTTGGGGAACCGCGTAAACGTTCTGCCGTTTAACGACTTCAATTAGTCTTGTGAAATGGCACGCGACCCGAAACTCGCTAGCACGACGACGCACACGGGTTAACATTCAGGTATTTCGAGGTGGCTGCTGCGGCGAGCACGCGTTGGCCGTTCGGGAAACCGTAACCGCGAGAAGTATTCGCGCAATTTAGTGCCACGATCGCGCTATAAATTCTGCCGGACACACGGAGTCGCTAATCGGCGACGTACCTGCGTAATTGGCTATGTTTATCCACCTTTCGAAAGGGGGATGAAATATTTACCGGGTGTCCGACAATGCGTTCGCGTAGGGGACGAGTCGAAGAAACCCTTCGAATGCTTCTTTAGCACCTAATCGAATTAGCTCCGTCGTCGTTGACTGGTTCGTGGACTCGTTCCTCCTGTCAACTATCATTCCTAGCCGATCGAGTGCGAAGTTCGTTCGCTCGTTCGCTCGGCGACGTGAAATTAGTGCATGACGCTGGTCGAGAGCTTCCGTCCGATCCGGAAACGATGGAGGTGCTCATCGACTGCTATTTCGACAGGCTGTTCGCCGAGATGGAGCGCAGCTGCCTCGCATCCCGCTACAAACGACGGGAGATGGTCGGATACTTCTCGGACGTGATTAACAGCTGCGCTGAAGGTAAATTTCTGTGCACAGGAATTTTCGGTCGAACCCCCGCTGTCTACTGTGTCAAAACCTCCAAGTGTTTCTCATGAATTTCTAACTTCTCGGAAGCATCACAGCTAGTTTTCTAGAGTATCGGCGTGTCTTTTGATCTCTGACGAACATAACAAACTGATTTCCCACTGTCTATCTTTTTCTATCTGTAGATCTTTAGTTTCGTCATTTGTGGCTTCCGCACCACATTGCGCACCACAGTTTTAGACATCGTATGGAATCTGTTTCCAATGAGAAGACTGCATTGGAAATATTTCAAGGGGTGTTGGCAGGATTCGATCCCGCGACGACATTATTCGTAGTTACGATCTGTAGATCTCGTTGAAAGATTTTCTCGAAAATGCTTCGAATTGTAGCGTCGGAATCGGCGCACCCTGTTGATCGGAATGGGATCGGTGCGCGATCGGGGCGTGATAGGCGAAATCGGTGATCTTGGAACGAATCCGCGCGATTTACCGTACATCTAACGGGGTTCCGGCGAGCGACCGGCTCGAATCAAACTCTCGGACCGTTTCGACGCAGCTGTGTAGATTTTCCGAGCCAGTGGTCGCCAGGTTCGTGTCCAGCGGGCCGCTGCAAATTCTATTGTGCGACCATGAAAGTGATTCGATCGAGGATAGCGGAAGGAAAGTGATACCGCGGTGTAATGTTAGACGCGGGAGAAACTTCTGCTACGTCGTCGTCGTTGTCGTCGTTGTCGTCGTCGTGGTCGTGCGCAGCGATTCGGCTTTCTTCGAAAAAATTATGCGAAACGCTGCCTCGGGAAAACGCGATCGAAAGTATCGGCTCGGGAAAGAAAAAGTTCCGATCGTTCACCCGGTGTCGCGCGAGTGCACGGAGAAACGAGTGCTGCGGTTGCATAGCATTCGATGCACTGTTCAAGGTCGTTTCGTGTTCTTCCCCCACTTTGACGCTCTTTCATCCTCGCGTGAACTTTTACAGCCGACGCGACGGAAAATGTTCGAGACTCTGACGCGTCTTTGTCAATATTGTCGGAACGCAGTTCTTGCACTCTCTAAGTATACCGGGTGTCAAGGAACGTCGTGTCGCGGCTTTCACAGATGATTATACGCTCTCCGATCATATACGTTGAGAACTTTCCAGAAAATTGACCTTCACCTTGAGATTCAGGGTGAAATTTGTCTACAATGTACTCAAAGTTCAGCGATCCTACTGTTTCAATTTTATCCGATTCCTACATCCAATTGTACTAAACCCGACTGTCTGTTACACCGAACTGAACCGTGCTCTATCCGCAGCAGAGAACCTGGACAAGAAAGACGTCTGCGAGCGGATAGTGATGTCGGCGCTGCGCTACCACAACATCGCCATGATGGAGAACGGCTACGTGTGCATGCTGGGAAAGTTCCACAACGTGCTGTACGTCGCAGCGAAGCTATGCTACGATTGGAACTTGGAGAACAACGAGGTGGTCGCCCGGCTTCTGAACGACATATTCTACTGCGAGAAGACGTTCGAGCGGATTATGGTTGGCGCGATATTCGGCACGAGAGTGACTCACTTCCTATCAGGTTGGAAGAGCGACTTCGAGGACCGGGAGGAGAACATACGCGCTTTGATATACTTCCTGCATCATGCTACCGTCGGTCGCCTCGAGTATCGTTGCGAATCATCGTCCATCAAGCGACGGTTGGTCGACGTCCCCATGGAATCCTATGGGCAAGCGTGGCCCTTGAGAGTGGCCATTCAGCATGGTTCGCCGGATATCCTGTTGGTGATGTTGCGTTATGGCGCCACCGTCGAGTCCGATAAAATAGCGCCGTCCCCGTTGGAAATGCTTCTGACCAGGCTGAGCGAGTACGACGCTCTACCCGGCCAAGATAAGGTCGTCTATCCAGAACATTTGATCGTGTGTCTGCGTTTGGTGCTGAGGACCATCACCACCGCTTTTGTTAAGACGCCCAGACACATCGCAGAGCAGAGCGGAGTCCTCAGCGTCTCCTTGTACGAGCAGTATCCGTCACTGATGGAACAGAAGCTGATCCCACCCGAAAGGAGTGGCCTCAGCCCCCCAGAATTGAGACACCTCTGTCGCTGCACCATTAGAGAAAGGCTCTTCAAGAACTGGGCCCTGCCTCACGGTATTAAAACCTTGCAGATCCCACAGATGCTCAGGAGCTACTTGGACATCCTCTGTGACTGACGTTCAGGGGACTCTGAGGCTTTCTGCAATGTCCTTCGGTTTTTGCGGGCGTCCCAACTCGCCGAAGAGCTACTTGGACAACCGTATTGTTGGTTCGTATGAAAACTGCCTAAGACCACTTTTCATGAAAATTGGGTTTTCAATGGAAATTCATATGTGCAAGTTAAAATTGAAGATAGGATCGTAAGTTTTGTACCTCGAGGAAACGTGCAATCAACCTGTCAACTGTAACAGTATTTCTTGATCGAAACGCATTGCAAAATTTGCATTCTAAAATCGGACACTTCATACGCAACAACCTAATAGTTTCTACTTTAAATTGTTTTTCTCGTCTCCTGTAGAATTTACTTTTTTGGACTTAGGCAATGTTCATACGAGGCCGATCGTATGATGTTTGTTGGAAGAGCAGGGAAGTGACCAAAGATGCTTTTCAATTAATCTAGTCCAACGATCAGCCTATCGAACAATTCTGCGTGTGTATATTTTTGCATGTATCGAAGAATCTGATAGTATTATATCCCAGTCTATCGTTCCACCTGATTTTCCTACTTTCGCGAAGAGCAGCGAGATTTCCTGAGTTGTTCTTTTGCAGCGAGCATTTACCAGCAACGATAGACGTCTCTAGATTTAGCACTTGGGAACTACAGGTCGCGATCGTGTTCGAGAACAGTTTGAAAGTTCGACGAAGCAGTAATCGAAACGGTCGTACGACGAATCGCCCGACACGATCGGATGGAGTCAAGTTTCGCAATTCGACGCGCGAAACGCGTGCGTCCGCTGAAGGTATCGTCTACAGTCTACAGTGTCTCGAACTTGCCGCTAAACTTTTCAATGGAATCTCTTTCGCCGATGCGCCCAGTGTCCGTGAGCCAACCAACTTCCCGATCCAGCGGGAACGTGACAATAATGAGACAACGGGACGTATCTCGCTGGAAATACGCACAACTTTGACGGTTTACTTCCGAAATTTCCTTCTCTCCCTTTCTTGATGCAAGTTATTACTAGATTGCGGATGTTTATGCATTTTCCAATTTTTTTAGAGTTATTTTAACCCTTATCACTCGAACGGCGACTCTGAGGCGCCACTAAAAATTTCCGTACCATTATTCGAAATATTGTTTAGATTGTTAAACGTTATAGAATTTTTATAGTAATCGAAGGAATGGCGATACGAATACCGCGATGTCATACTTAATGAAGTGCACCATGATTGGTGGTAACTCCTTCCCTCGAACAGTGCGAAGCGAATACCCGTGGAACGGGGTAAATCTACCCGGAATCAATATCGAATCATCGCTAACCTGGTCCGTTGTCATTACAACGGGAATGAATTGTTTAGGGCGTATGTAATTCGATTACTCGGTCGAACAGACTAAAATCCAGCGGTGGTTGCGAGATGTCATCCCTCTGGGAGTCCCATATGCTGTGGGATTAAGAGACCGGCCCGGGGAAGCTAACATTTAATGCATACCGGCATTTATGTAGACGCGATTACAACGGTTATCGTGCGATCTGACCCGATAGTTTTGCAGTTGCAGCAATCGGTCGCAGATCGGCGATTGATTGACGAACACCCTCCAGTCGAATTCATTAAACGTCTACAGAGGCTCCGATAAAATATCGAAAATCAAATTTATTAGTTTCCCCTCGGGCGTCGCCGAGGATTTATACGCCCTGTCGCGGCAATCTATTCTCGCGACCGTTTCCATTAACTTCGATGCAATGTTTCATAACAATAACGAAACAGTTATACAGAGAAGCTTGCGGAAAACCTTCCATCAACTTAAATCAATTTCACGAACAATCGAACACGCTGTCCTATCTTCCCAAGAGTGTCGTTTCGGGATTTCGATAATGGAACGTATTAAATTTCAGATTACGCGAATAATTACTAACTTTGTATCTGTTTTTCGCGAGCTAGAAAAAAATTCAGTCCACGCGCGACACGTGCCTTATATAAAAACGGAAGCCGTACTTTGCGGAAGCGAGGCGTATGGACACTCGCGATCGGCAGTCTTCCTCTGGTCACAGTTTTCTCCTGGGACTCATTAAACCCACGCTATCTCGCCGAGTAATTATCGTGAACCCATTGAACCTGACTTTCCTTTCAGCCGACGAAGATCGGCTTCGGACTGTCGAGTTCAAGCGAAAAGGTTACTTCCTTTCTGTAATCTTCTCTCGCGTCTTGGACTTGCTTGCGAGGAGACAATTTCCTCGTCGATCGGTTAGAAATATCAAAGCTGCATTGCCGAGTCTATTAAATCGAGTTTCGCTGTCTACCGTGTTCCTTTTGCGTAATTACTAGACTGCGGAGCTTAATGCATTTATGAAAATGTTCAAAAAGGCAAGAATATAAAATTTAATAGAATTTCGTACAATTTTTATTTGTTTTAGATCTACGAAGGCTGTTCCCATTAAAAATAGGATTTTATTTCATTCCATTTTCTTAAACCTTTGCACTCGGAGATATTTTAATTTGAAAATTAAACATTTTTTCGTAATCGAATAATGGTACAGGAATTTTTCACCACTCGAGTGCCGAGGGTTAAATTGAACCTGGACAAGACTGAATTAGTTGTAGAACCTCGTTTAGAGCAGCAAACACGGCAATATCATCGTAAAACCTAATTTACTTAATTTTTCTGCACCGCGCGTTAAAGAAGATAAAAACATCGCGGAGCCTCCGAGACTCGTAAAAGACCACACAAAAGCGAAGTTACTTACCGAGGAAAAGACATACAGGTTTATTTAAACGTTCATTACTGCCCGCGTTGCGCATTATTATAAATTTGTATTTTCTTCCGCAAGATGCAGCCGGTAATAAATGGACATAACGAACGAAACGAATAACAAGAAGCTGCGGTACGCGTACTGAAAACTCAATCCCAAAAGAAACGAACGAGTCACGTCCGTATCGTAAACCTGATTAACTTATGTACCCTCGGTAGCCATGCGATAACCGTAAAATGTTACATCCGATAAAGGTATAAGATCGGATTTAAAGTCGCCGCCGAATGCGACGAACGCATGCGAAATTATAACTTTGGTTTCGAAGAGAAACGGGTTAATATGATCGAGATACATGGGGACCTGGTTTCGGTCGAAGAAAATGCAGAGAAGAGGTCGATTCTCGTCAAAGGAGGAGAAATATTTGCAAATGGAAGGGTAGAGGGACGCTCGAACAGCGGAAAAATAGATCGGATTAAATAACTAGACTGCGGATTTTATGCATTTATGACAAAAATGGGTAAGTACAATTTAAAATAGTGGAGGTATTAAAAAGATTTAAAGCCGCCGGTGTATTAGATTCACCTTGATAAGATAATTAAAAGAAGAAAGACATTTTTATTTCGCTCCTGTGTCTTGCAATCGATGCAAACATTTTTTATTTTGCATAAAGATCCGCAGTCTAATTGTCGCTGTCCCAAGACTTATGAGCGGGAATGTATGTGTAGACGTGTTACTGTATCACGCGGCGTTCTTATCCGAGGTGCAATTCTACCCCCACTACCATCCGGGAATCCAATAAAAACGGCTCTTAACGTAAATATCGAGTCCCGTGTTGCTTCCAAGTCGCAGCAATTCTTCCACTCGAGCGGCTCGCGTCTGTTTGCATGGCCATTATCTACCCGGAATGACCATCTTTCGTTTCGCGCAGCAAGGCCGCACGATTATCGATCGTTTCGTGCAACCAGAGTCTCTCTCTCTCTCTCTACCTCTTCTCCCACCCCTCTCGCTCTCTTGAGTTCGCCTGTAAACAATCTCGCGGTCTGCCAAGTAGCCTGCACCTTCCAGTCGCCGAAAAATTGGCTGCGACTTCGAACCGGGTCGAACCAGTAACACGTTCCCGCGAACTTCGTTTACGTCTTGTAAATATCGAATTCGAAAGCGGAGCCAGCGAGGAAACACGCCGCCGCGCCATTAAACGATCCGCCTTATAGATCCGCGGCAGATAGCGTATTTACCGTGCTCCTCGAGTGGCTGCCAACCTCGCCGTAAAAAAATTTTTACAACCAATAGGCTTTGACGTCACGCGCTGTACAGTGTGTGTTACCGCTTAGCCAATAATTCGCTACAGCCGAAAATACGTGAGAATCGAGGCGTGCCGCATTCTGGCCAATCAGCTCCGCATTCCTTTCGCGGAACTTGTGGGTCACGCACAGTACATTCCGAACGATTCGTCCTCGTATTAGGCTACTTTGCTATATAACGATCTGTACCTGTAAGCATCCTCGGAGACATTTATTTTTCCAGGTTCACCGGTGGTCTCGGTTCGGCTGGTCAGATTCACCGTGTTCCCAAATAGGCAGTAACGAGGCATACGGTGGCCAATTACTCCAGTTACGACCTCGCCGCTATGGATCCCGATGGTGATTCTCTGCGGAAACAGTTCGCGAAACCTCTATCAGACGGATCTTAGTAGACGGATCTAGTAAAAGGACAGCGTGCAGTCGTGGCACGTCGCGCGCGTTAAAACGTTCACCAGCGGAAGCGTTCGCGTAGGAACAGGAAGACTATGGTCGCCAGGAAGACGAACAAGACTCTTTTTACGGATATAATCGATCGCGTTCCATGGAAAACCAACGGTGGAAACTGTTCGAGTATCGAATCTTGTATTTCATTTCGACCGCTTCTATTCATATAACGCTATTTCCGGTACTTTCCAAGTACTTGCAGTAAGTTATCAATATTAAACACGACTGCTGAAAAACGGAATACGATGTACATCGATAAATAAAATTGAAAATAGATATTCCTCTTACTTTGTCATGTGAAAACCATCGCCAACAGAAATGAATTTTTATTTGATTTCAGTCTTTGGAAAATAAACCCCGGAAATTTCATGTTTTTATACCTTGAATTCCGCGTGGAAATACATTTTCGTTCGATACCGTAGCGCTTGCAAATAAAATCTCGGAATTCATATTTTTATTTCGAATCGACAAAGGGAATCAATTTTTGCTTGTCGCTCTGTGTAAATTCACCCTTTCAACTCGAATAACAACTTTGAAGTGCTTTGAAATCATTTTTACTGTTTCTGTGCCGGAAATTGTTACGGACAGGAGCGTGACAAGAAATGCAGAAATTTTAGAAATCAATACGTTCCAGTTTCAATTGTAATCTGTATTAATAAAGTCTATTTAGCAGAGGTATTCTAGAACTATCAAAAATTGTCTGAACGGAGCAGTATTTCAGACAGCACGCGACCGGTTAATGGTTAATTTACCGAATTAAAAGCGACCGATTTCGAGTTGGGGATGAATCGCGAGCCCCGAGGGTTAATCTTTCAAGAGTTAATGGACGAACGATGTAGTAGCCGAAGGAGGATGGATGGAGCCTATCAGCGAAGAATAGAATTTGTTTTTTTTTTCGTTTTGTAGAATGGCGTTCTAAAAAAGGACTAAAAGCAGGACGGGATAGAATATATTGAGACTTACCACAGGCTCGCCATCGATCTGCACTTCCTCCGTGGCGAGATCCATCATATCCAGCGCCAGCCGGGCGATGCATCGTGCATGGCAACTACACGGTTCCGGTAATCCGCTCACAGCCATGTATTTGTCACCAACAGTTTCGACCTAGTCCGAGCAAAGTGGATCAACGCTAACAAGCCTTCCCGTAAATTCAAATATATATCCGTCGTCCGAGGGAATGATAATTCCTCCAGGTAATACAGTTTCCCCAAATTCGGGTCCCGCGACACGAGGCCCTGCCTTTATATCTCGTCTCGAAGATTATTAGCGAAAGTTCAAACGCAGTCTAACTACTGGGTCTTAAGTGACCCAGTCACCACCAGCCACTGAGCCGGTTACACAGAGTTTTGCAAACTCGAAACCGAATTCAATGCAAATATGTCTTGGGTGCGCCATACATTTTTTACGACTGTACCGCGGATCTTTATGCATTTATAGCTTTTGAAAATTTTCATCGAATGCTAGAATACAAGATTCGATAGGATTCAGTACGGTTTTGATTTATTTCAGTTCTAAGAAGGCTAATACCACTGAAAATCAGATTTTATTCGATTCCACTTTCTTAAAGTTTGTCAAGAAAAATTGAAAATTTCATAAACGTTCGCTGTCCATTCGTGTAATTTTGCACGATGGATATTGTCAGCGATCTTCGTTGTTAAGCTCGTAAATGGCAAGTCGAAAATAAATAGTACCTCCAGTCGTATTTCGTATACAATGCGTATTTCAAAGAGTTAATCTGTTCCTTGGAAACGCAAATAATGAACTCTGCAAATTCCTTCTTTGAGAATGGAAAGCCAAGGTAAACCGAGGCTACTCGTGATTATTCACGGCGTAAAATGAGATTACTTACAGCAAACTCCTGCATAACGCGGTAATATGTTACGCGTTGCATGAATTCGCGCGATACGAAATGCACGAGAATTTTCCTCGTGCGTCGCGAATAATATAGGGTAACTTTTTTGGTAATGGTTATCGATGAACTTTATTCCCTATATTTTTGTCAAGTAAATAACAATGGAGAGGCTGGAAACGGCTGGCTGAATCTGTTTGAGGATCGACACTGCGGGTATGGAAATGGACGGCCATAAACTCACCTTGTACACGTCCGGATATTTCTCCGGATCGGTCAGCACATCGAACGCTGTGTACAGTTGATTGAGCATGTTGACAATCTTCATCGCACCGCTCGAGTCGGTGTGCGCAGCGCAATAAGCCCCGAAACCGACGATTCCAGAGAACAATAGCGTCACGCAATCATACTTCTTTGCTGGAACAGGCCTGGAGTGTCTGAGCTCCTTTGCCACCGAAACTGGCAGCACCGAGTACAGCAGGCTGTCGGACAGTCGGTAGAAGTTCATGCGAGAAATTCGATAGAGATATATGTCCTCGCTTAACAGTTCCAATAAGTCAAGAATAATAAATCAGTACTCGGCAATACTCTTAATATTTACGTTGCTTTATATTCGACACATTCATTACAATGAATGCTATAAACACAGAAAATCCGCAATCTATTTGTATCGCGCGTTATACTCAGCATTGATTAATATTTTTGATCCTTCGGAATTAATATGGAATTTCAATTATAGTACCGGCATTCAATTATCAATGTTGTATTCAACAAATGTTAATAACGAAGAGCCCGTTGAACTTCATAAAATTACGTATTTTCATTATTACTATAAACATACATATTGAAATATAAAACAGAGCTACGAAACAGCCGGATATTTTTCCGAGTTATCGGACTTGTGTCTCGCGCAGCGTGTCCAGTTATGGAATAGGAGATAGATGATACTATATTTTTACTGTCTCGCGCAAACGTCGTCGAAACACGCGACGTTTAAAGACGACACCGTTCTCCCGGCGATAGGCAGAGAAAAAAGTACGATCCAATTTCCGGCGGGGGAGAGTACTCTGTCAAGAAAGAAATTCCACCGCGGAGGGAAAAGCTCGACCATCGTCGGCCAGAAATTGCGTCGGGATAAACGTCTAACGAGGCCAATAGGGACTTCCTTAATCAGAAAATTACGCCGACGCGACGCGACGGTGCGGTGGAATCCTTACCTGTCGGTCTTCTTTTTCTCGCTGTCGAGCTCGCGATACGTCTGCTGCAATTTATCGGTAAGCAGCTCCAAGTTCACCGTTAATTTGTAATCAGCTTCGAATTGCTCTGACATCAGTACGAGATCCCTGGTGGCGTCGTGAAGGGGGATGTCACTCAAGTATAGCCCCCACCTGGTGATCATCCAATGATAAGCGTAAAAAATCGGTTTCCATAATTTGGCGACTTAGAGTCACCACTGAAAATTGTTCCACCGTTATTCAAAATATTGTTTAGATTATTAAATACGTTGGTATCCAATCAATTGCTAAATATTCAAGTATTGTATGAGGTATTATATCAATTTCACATCCATAAAATGAAAAAAAAAATGGAATTATTCTAGGTCGGAAGAAATATTTCATTTTCGAGTTAGAATAGCTCCGACTCTGCAAAGGTGTAATCCTTCAAAATAATTAGTCAATGTTCCTCCGAAAAGATTAGAAAATCTCTGCGAATGTCCATTCTTCGCTCGCTAATATATTCATTTATAGTCTTGAAATGAGAATTTGTGGAAATATGTTAAATACAGGTTTTAAAAAAAGGTTTTAAACAATCTACACATTTTGGTTGGCTGCATACGGGCTAAATGTGGGCGTCACCGCTTGAAGCAAGTATTGCTTTCACGGTAGAAATTTATGTTCGACGACGACCCATACTTTTCCGGTACCTTCAGCGAGGTAATCTCCCAACACCTAACTCGTTCTAATCCGATGCGCGCCGGGCACAAAAGAAAGTCGCTACTGTAAGTTGATACAGCTTGAAATTCATCCGCTAACAAGTTCGACGCGTCGAATAAATTCTAGGTTACTCAAACTACGCTGAGAATTATCTGGTTATTAAATCGTGCTGCGGGCGATGCCCCGATCGAAAGCTTGTCGCCTCACGTGTCGATCGAGAGGACGAGCTTTGTGCCACACGCGAACACGTGTGACAACAGTGCTAATAAATTCCGATTCTTGTTAATAACAGTGCAGAGTCTGCCGCTAATTTTCAGCGAACCGGTGCAATGAATATTAAGCCCTCTCAATCAAGTTTTATTTCGTTTAAGAAGAAAGGCGTAACATTCGTATTCGTTAGACGTTGTTTAGAATCTTCATGTCGAATGTGACTCGTTAAAATACGGCAAGGGGTTAAACCGTGAGCAGTTGGTCGACGGTTTAGCAATAGCGAAATAATTCGAAGGTGATGAGAATCGAAGTTTCGAAACTTCGACATATGCAAATAAAGAAATTGCATCGTGGCGAGGTAGTACGTTTTTTGTATGACGGTGCATTTCACGCGGAACAGCGTGAAAATGCATACGGCGCACGGCTCTCAGAGACGTCTAATGCGTCCAAAACGCGTGACGAGGACTAACGAAGCGTGGGCTGATCGCGAAAGGGGAAAAATTCCGTGAAAACCGAGGACCGTAGGTTTTATTCGAACGAGGCTAATTCGGCGTCGGCGTGACAAGAATTAATGCACCTGGCGCAGCAGGACGAGACACGCGAGAATGACAGTAATTACGCGAGCCGTCGCGTCGCGTCGCGTCGCTATCTATCGAATCGCAATAACAACAACCGTTATCATCGCTACGCGAAATATTTTATTACGACCAGATCCTATAATATCTTACTTTACCCTAATACAATCGAGAAACTTAAAAATTCTAGATAGAACACATCGGGTACAAAATTGCGTTTGTTTAATTTCACTGTTAAAAATCGGATATTTCATATTAACCAATCTAATATCAACGGTAACGAGGGATGCCCACCGATGAATTAATACACGGAAAGCCTACTTACCAACCGCGCAAAGCACGGAAAATAACGGCCTAGATAAAGTGCCGTCCATAAGTCTGCTGTCACTTTGCGCCCCGTTTCGTTCGCTCGCTTATTCCGTGGCGTTTCGCGCGCGAGATACTTTTGCAATCTATTATAGGGGAACGTGGCGTGCGATTGTGGAGCGATTTGTTCCTTTCCGAGAGGATTAGCGATTGAGCTCTGAGCTTAAGATCAGACCTATCTTCGTGAAACCACCATCCTCGGGCCTCAGACTATTCTTTGTACGTGGTCTGTCGGAGGAATTGCAACTTCTGTTCTAATTATTTCTCGGGCTCTGGGTGGTTTCTTTGTACGTGTCGCGGATAAGCCTGTCCCCGTCCCTGTGGTTTCTCGCTCAACAATGGTTCGTTCGATTCTTTTATACTTTGGAAACGTAAGGAGAATCTTCGCGAGCTTATTTGTCAAACAGTGTCGTCGGTAAACTTGTCGAAACGTCGCGTCGCTTCCTTGCGGATTTTCATGAAATTGAAATATGTTATAAACCTCGACATTCCGAACGACTTTTTCCTGTTCAAATGGTAGACGGTCTCATTAAAAAATATTTTTGCGAATATCTAAAAATCTAAAAGGGACGAAAATTGTTTTAAATTGTCATTGTGAATGTGTTAACTTATGAAAATGTTCAAACAAAGCTAGAATATAAAATTCGACAGAATCCTGTACAATTTTTATTCGTTTTGGATCTACGAAAGCTTTTCCCATTAAAAATAGTAAGGAAATGGAAATAATTCAACTTCCTTAACATTTGTCGATAAAAATTGGAAAATGCATAAACATGTGCAGTCTAATTATTACCTTGACAACATATATTCAATTTCATCACTTTTCGTTTTATAGAAAGCACTTTTTAATCGACTACATCGCAAAGAAATCATCTTTCTATATTGCGTGATTTAGAACGGACAAGTGTACCGGAGTGTACACTATATAAAGATGAAAGTGTGTCTGAAGAACAATGAGCGCAGCATAGTTTGTAAAACCTAGGTGAAAATGAAGCGTGTTTCGTTGATTGCTGTAGGTACGTGTGGGGCTCGCAGCAAGAGAGACATATTCCTAACAAAACACCGACAGAGAACGATAAAAAGAGGAAGGAAATGTTTGAGCACCGAAGGGGAGAACGTTTTAAGAATTGAAAAGATAGGAGCGGTTTTTGTCAGCGAGTCGGCCAGAGATGATGGAAGAGACATTCGGATTATATGCATATGCATGTACATCTTTATAAATCTATGTACGTTTACTGTGGTCTCGCGTGAACTAGAATAAATAAAAGGAAATACGAAAAAATGGTATCATTTTGACAGAAAGTTAAGTTCATGGCTTGTTGAAATTTTCAAGCGATGCAGGAGTATTAAATTGAGTAGAATTTAGTACCAATGAAAATAGAATTTTATTGGCGCCACTTTCTTGAAATTTGTCTGGAAAAATTGAAAATTGCATAAACATCCGCAGTCTAGTCGTTACATTGCAACCGATCGAGCATTTCGCAACCCGAACAGTGGGAATCCGATACAACACTGCAACTGCGTGTAGCGGCGCGTTAAAAACGGAAGCAATGCGTTCGATCGTTTATAACTCATTGTCAAAGCCGAACGATCGCGTGCTGAGAGCAGTGTATCGCGTTTTGTAAGTGGAAACCCGTCGCGTTGCATTCTTCGCGGTGACCATTCGTTTGCGCTGATTTACGGTGGCCCGTCGACAGTTTTACAGGTTTCAGAACGTTCCGCGGGAAACGCGAACGGTGATAGACGCGTTCGCGGTGCAACCGATCCGAACAATGCACACGCAGTTACTCGCGCCGAGCGAGATTCAATTTATTCACAATTCCATAATTACAGCGCGGATTAACATGCCCCTGCGAACAGGCAAATTAATTCGCCTGTCGAGCTGTATTGCGACACGCGTGATCGAGAAACCTTTTGGTTTATTTCGCTTACCGCAGAAATGAAATTTTCGAAATGTTCAGATTTTCTGTTTCGCTCTGCCGTGCCGTGATAAATGGCTTGTTTGCGCCAGACTGCTGTTTTCGTGTCGAATTTTTGTTCTTCGATTAAAGCGTCGTTTGGTTTTTAAATAAATTCGTGTTTTGTAGTCGAGAATTCCAGATACTAAATTAATTCTTGAATTAAATTGCCGGTTTATTCGATGCGACTGCATACGAGTCTTCTAACTCGTAGGGCGGTGTCACAAGGATGCAAATGATGTGTAATAAATCCGCGCGAAAGCTCACCTGGTTAAGTCGTCCAAATTCATGACGCTGGGGTAGCAAAGGAAGATGACGAGATCCGACTCCGGTATGTACAACATTTGCCCCTGGAAACATTACATGTCCCGCTGTGACAACGAAATATGCTTAATCCGGGAACGCTGCCACGAATGACATCGCATTCTACTAACTTTTAAACGTAGACACGGGCGCTTCTTGGACGCGTTCGATCGCATCACTCCCTCCTTCGTTCGCAGAACGTACACCGTGTTTATGTGCGACAATATGTTCTCGAATGTTAGCTCCAGGTGTGGCCTGACCTTTGAAGACAAAACACTGTGAGTCGCATAAATGAAAAATACTCCAAAATTTGGGAATCGTATTTTCATCGAATTTTTATCTGAAGTTTGGCAACGATTTCTGGACGGCATTAACGACCCAGATTTGCATGTTTACCACCGCAGGATTTGTTCGAGCGTGACAATGGTCGTTCAACGGAGAAATTTGTCAGCGAGACGTTGCCGCGTAACAACGTCGCGCGAAACGAGATTACGCGATCGTCACAATTACAACAGATCGAGAACTCCTCCCGTTAAGACGAGGGCAAAGGGAATCCAACTATGACGTGGAATAACAACGGACGGTTAATTGATTACGTTCGGTGCCGTATGCGCCAACGACTATGCAAATGTCGCTAAACGATGCTGCTGCAACGAAGCGTGTCACACCGTTTGAAACAAACCGCATTTGAAAGATATATGATCAGCGGTGTATTAATCCGCGCGAATTATAGCCCGCCGTTATTGGCCACGACCTGCCCGAACAATAACGTAATTTCGCGGTCCGCGCTAACTAACGCGGCGCTTCGCGAAATAAAACGCGGTTATCGATCCGTGCCCCTTTATCGCGTCTAAGCGAGACACTTGACGAAGTAGTCTTGTTTCCAGAATTGCAAAGATGGGGTTTTTCACGAAATAAAAATTGTTAGAAACCAAAGTTAAACGAAAATATATTTTGTCTTTCAATGATGCAAAGATGGGGGTTTTCGGTAGTGAAAAGCGCTAGATAATCCAGGCCACGGTCACTCAATAATTTGCATTATTCGGAAGCATAAATGTGGAAATAGAATTGTTGACGGAGACAGCGGCTTAGACTTATCTTTTTCTTTCTTGAGCTTTCGATGACTGAAAAAACCCATTACTACCGAAACGAAATTATCTCCTTAAGAATGTTCTGGAGGTATATAAAAACGCAATAAAATTTTTGAAAATTTGACAAGATACAATTCTTACTAAATTAATGCAATTACCAAAGTTTGGATACGATTCGCTGCACCGTTTAATATTTATAGCAACTTAAAGTTTGCACATTTTAACACGTCTTCTTATGGAAAATTCATAAAATTCCAGTTCAAACCCTATTTAAACCTTGAAAAACGCAACTAGAATCTCCATTTTTTTAATATATATAATAAAAATTATGTAATTAATTATGTTCAAATTTTATTAGGATTCACTGAACAGTTACAGAGCAAAAAATTATAAACTGTTACAAAACGTCAAATTTATCGTGTTGTCATCTCAATAGCATGGAAACGCGACAACAGTGTAGAGTCTACATTAATTACACTGTACACTGTAGATTAACAATTAACTACACTGTAGACCACTGAATATAGCTACTATATCATCGATGATTGCGCGCGACGTTTGAATACTTGCCGGTCTTTTACATACACACAAAATTTACTCTTTTGAAGTAAAAAAAAAATTAAATTAATTTCAAATAATTTAATACACAATACTACCAACTCTCAAATATAAAAATACAGCTGAGTTCAGTGCAGTACAGTGTTGTCACGTTTTTTTGTTATTATCAGAACATAATTTTATGCAAATTTTACATGTTTATTTTCAGTAATAACCATAAATATTGCTTTCCGAGGAATTTTTAATTTATTTAAATATTTATTTTTGACTTTTTATTGCGTAATTATATATATTGAATATCACAAATTTATTATCTTGAAGTTGAAGTCAGGGGGTAGAATCATTCGCAAAAGTCACTTACAATTTTTTATATATGAAGACAATTTGATTAAAATATAAATATAACATGAAATTTACTAATTAAACGAAAGCTTTTTAAATTAATCTATTTTTTTAATTCAAAATATACTCATGAATGGCTTTCATTGCCAATATATTGATGGATTTCGAATTTCTTGTATTTTTGTCTCCCATTGTACCTCCAGAACATCCTTAACTTTTTACAGGGACGAATTTTCAAAGCTCTGACAAAACGATTTAGTACCTCGTTTGTTTAAGATGTGACCACTATAGACGAAAAAATGACGCAGGAGCAAACTCACTGTCCAAAGGATGTCGTTCAGCTTGCAATTACCGGATGCCACTTGGGGGATGACGCGAGTGATGGTGCATCCAGTCTGAACTATGTCGAGGTCCCTGTTGAACATCAGATGGAATGGGAAAACTCGGCAGAACGTCATGGGGCTCACTTTCGGTTCTGCGAGAAATTCCGTAACAAAGTTTTCTGTGAATGCGTCCGACAACTTTTCACTTAATCGTTGTCACGCGCGAAACCACCTTCTCTAATCACGTTTTCATTCGTGAAACCAGTCTACCTTGTAAGAGTAGAAGAATTTGTCTTATTACGGATAGTAGACGTCACTCACCGACGGATAAGGTCTCCAAATCGGCGATCATGGGATTCGAGACAACGCCCGGACCGGAGGTGTTCGTAATCATGAATTGCACATGGTCGCACTCGTTTTTCGTCTTCAGTATCCGCATCTCTATGTCCGTGTCGTGGAGCTTTTTCGCTACGGTCTGCGCCGGGAAAAGTTGCAAACTCGTTTAATCACGGCCCGGCTTTTGCCCGGGAGGATTTACCCGGTTGGAAATTAAATGCACGAATAGTATAACCATCAATTTCGCTCGTAATTCAACCGGGCGGAGAAGGGATATCGAGTTGATCGAATAATTTCGTTGCTAAAGTAGATGTTTGCTAGCTTAGTTTCAGAGCTTCCGCGAATCGCGGGTAACTCAAATGTGTTCTAATTCTGTATAAAATATGTGTGTGCATCCCTTTTAGCAATGCATTTCACTTTTTCTCTTTGTACGAGGCGCAAGTGCACCCCAGGCCGACGGAAACGAAAAAAAAAGGTTGACGAATGGAAAATTTCGGAAAATTATCCAGCAAATACTTGTGCTGACAAATTTTTCTTTCACTTTGCTCGAAAAATGTATGGGGTTTAATTTTAAATAAAATATATGCGTATGCATCTCTTTTAGCGTTGCATTTAATTAAAAAATGAATTTGCACGGTTAACCGGAACGACGTGAAAGCGAAAAGTGTTTCAATTTCGAGGAGGCGCAAGTTGAAAAATGCAAAACAAACGTGAAACGTTAAATTTGCACGTGGAAGATCAACAGACGAAACCCAAGCTACAGAAAAGTCGAATGGTATAGCCGGAAATGCGATTTGCCGTTGCAAATTTGATCAGTAAATACGTCGCTCGATAAAGTACATTTTAGACGTTGCATTTTTCATGAGCGCTAGATGGAAAAATCAGCAACAGAAACGGCCGTGTATTCGCGCGGAGTTATATTGAATAATGAACTGCAAAAATCCAATTCACTTTTTTTGCAAAAACCGTACGAAACTCTTCGATCAACCTGATACTTCGGAGCACGCGATGCTGCGGGAATGAAAAACAACACCGTTAACATTGTTCCAACATCGTGGGAGTAAATCGTTCAATTTCATAGACGGATTTATTAATTCTATTGAGAGATCCAATCAACGTTCCGTGCGCTACCCTTGAGAAATGACAAAAAAATCTGTTAATTAAATCCTTCGATTGGACTTCGTATTTATCGAGGATCAATCCCCGTGGATTTCGGTAACCATGCTGCGGTACGGTTTCGTCGAAAATACCTTAACGATGCCAATGACGATATGCTCCAAACCAGGTCGGTCGGAGTAATAATGTAATATGAGCGCGCCGTCTTCAGGCCTCTCGGTGCATCGGAAGGAGGGCGCCCTCATTCCCGGGTACAAAGTGCCTAAATGATCGTGAAGGGCGTCCAAATTCTGCAATTAAGCGTCACCAGATTCTCGTTAGGTTAGCAGCTCATGAAAGATTATGGCGGAGAGGGGTTCCATTCGCTTCGGGTCAAAGGAGGGCGGACGCCATCGCGTTCGACCGATCGAATTTTATAGGCATCGTCGGCGCACAGTGTGCTATTTCCATCGTTTAGGGGAACGAAACTCTTAACTCTGTATCATTATTTGAAACAATTTTTTAATTATTCAATTCTTCTGTGTTCTTGAAATTGCTAAACATTCGGATGTCGTACAAGAAAACAGATTTTGTAGGACCGAAGGAGCAAGTTTTCAATTTCGGAATTCAATTCACCCAAACGATCGAAATATCACGCTGTACTGCGGTGGGGTCGTCGAGAGGGTAATTGCGCGGTATAATATCTGTCAGCTGGTATCAATTTAGCACGTTATCAATGTCGATTACGATCGATCGATACACGAAACGTCAACATGCGATTGACGTTCTTTCAAAATTTCGACGTCAGCCGAGGGGTGAGGCAAGAATGACTTGCCGGTGACGCCAGAACCGGAAATGAAACCTCGCGGGAGAAAAACGGCACGATAATAATCTCATTCTGCGACGGCATTCCGCTCTCGCTAATCGCATTGCGCGCATTCGCCGGGATCCGCGAGTTTCTACGTGCGAGCTCGTCCGGTTTTGCGCGACCCTTATATATAAGGGCGTTCCGTTTTGGAACTTTCGACAAATAAATTAATAAAGAAAATATTGAAACGTGGGTTTCTCAAATTCTGCTGAAATACGAGACTCGAGAAGAAGTCTGGCGTACATAGAAATAATATTGAAATTTTCCTGCAGGTTCGAATTTCATCTACTTGATCTTGCTATAAATGCATAAAGATTCGCAGTCGAGTCGGCTCGACTTCGGAGTTAAAATAGCTTCGAGTGCAAAGGGCTAAGTGTCGAACACTAGAACGCGTTTGCTCGCCCCTTCTTACCTGGTTCGTCTAGTGGCAGTCATTAATTCGAGTCTAGAAAGTTTCGCGCGAGCTCTTTTCACCCGGTAATGTATGCGTCTTCTCCTTAGAGAAGAGGGTTTCGGTGTTTAGAATATTAATTTTCTTACTTTATTTTGCACGGGGGAGCGTGCTTCGTCATGTAAATAAAAACAGCGTTCTTGAATACGAAATTTATAGAAACTTCAGCTCGAGGAGCGATAAAATTCGTTTAACGCTTTCAGCAACCTTATAATTAATTATAAAAATCTGCATGCAGAAGACACGTCGCCGGAAGAATGTGCCAGATAAATATCGAGTTCCTGGTTCATTAAAGAAACGAACGCGGTGGCGATGTTTACGGGTTCGTCGGTCAACAAGTTTCTTTTCAGAGAAATTACGATTTCACCTAATATCAAACAATCCTAATCAATCGACCGTTAATTCCACCGAAAGGATACGTTCTCCTAAGAAAGGTGTAATAATCCATCAATCATTGACAGGGAAAATTCTGGCGATAATTCCGCGGCCGTACACCGCGCGCGCAAACGAGTTTAGAAGCTTTTTGTCCAATTACTCAGCGGCTCGTTGCCGCAATCGCGGACTGGTCCGGCGTGTTTCCCTGGAACGGGTCGTGTCCCGGGTTTAGAAATGCATTGGCCGCGGAATGCGCGAATGAACATTCCGCGAAACATGCAGGTGCGCGTGTCCTTCCTTCAAGCTTGCCTCGAAGTTGCCCTCGGGCGAGAACGTCGACCAGTTTGCCCAAAAACGTCGACGAAATTCAAATCTTTCGTATTGTTGCTTACACGTAATTGTCAAAATCAGAGTTTCCACGTTTCCTACACAGAAGTCGGTATAGTGGGACGCGACGAAATAAATGAAAAAAGAATCGAACGGATCGTGACTCCACTGGGATCACCGGTCAATCGCGAACGCTTTTGCCCACGTGTACATCCTTTCTGGCAACTTTCACTCGGTCCGCAAGCAAGCGGAATCGATGGAATCCCGGGAGTCGGTCATCGGGTGCTCATAGCCCGAGGGAATTTTGCAGAGAATCGTCCAGAAACGAACGATTCAATGTGTGCGTGAAAAACTGCGCACGGAATTCCTCCGAGCACCGATGTCCACCGTATACAGTTACTCGCATTAACATTCAAATGCCTACGAGACTATTTTTGTATCTGTTTCATTTTGAAACACACATGTTGCTAGCGAGTGATTAGATTGCAGCAAGTTGTTACAAATAATGGAGATTCTATCACCGAATAATATTAAACATGTACTTTTATAAATTCATTCGAATGTTTTCTTTAAAATACAACAGAACTTTCCCTCCACGCTGATACAAGACCGGATGATTTAAACGCTTGGCGTGCGTAGAACAAAAATTTGATTGGAAGAATACCGAAGAAATCGTGTGCAAGAAAGAATGTTTCGGGGGAATGGTTTACCTGCAGAAAGTCCCAGGGCGTTGCGCCCAACACCTGAAGGATCTTGTCGTATCCAGAATCCTGGCAAAACTCGAAAAACATCCGGCCGAACTGCTCCAGGATCTCATTCGCTGGGATATCTGTAACACGCGGTCTCTCGTTACCCCATGGCTCTCGATTTCGTGTTCGTTCACGGATCCGATCCCGAACGGTTCGACTTAATGGGGAAATCGTTGGATAACTGTCGAGTGTCGCTTAAACTGATCGAGGGGCGTCGTTAGGGGGTCGCAATTTTAACGAGCTGCTTTCGAAGTTCAAACGGGAACTCGATTCGCTGAGATCGTGTGCGGTCGGAATCAGTTAGATTGTCCTCGGGATGCTGGATTCAATCGCTGATCAGTTACTCGGGATACACAGCAATTAATGTTCGATCTTGTTGCAATGTTGTGGGGACGCCTGTATGACAAGACAATGCCGAGTAGCCCGACTCTAATTTGTGAGCATTACGGGATCATTTGACGTCTTGGTTTTGGTGAACTGTCCGAATTTGTGTGATCAATTTGTGCGACATGTTCACAGTGCAGTCCAACTATTTATGAGCAGACTGCGGATTTTATGCATATACAGGGTGAGGCACTAACTATTGCCACCTCCAATATCTCCGAAAGTATGATAGTAGTAGAAAAGTTTCTGAAATAAAAGTTGCATCAGATAACAGGAGCCGTATTGTAGAGTTAATCTCTTATTGCTAGGTGGAGTCGTTTAAAAAATGTGAAGGTCACCTTTGTTTTTTTAAATGGAATGCTATATTTTGTTACCTGTTTTCTGATAGCGGCCATTGAGACGAATCCAACGAGGTGCAACATGATGGTCTTTGATGGTCAGCGAAGGTCATCGATGACAAAAAAAGGCGAAATAAATTCGCATTTACAGAAGGTATTCAAAGTGATTGCTATGATTCTATCTATCGATCTATCGATGCAATGGTGCAATCTTCTTATCACGGATCGAGTAGTATTTCCTATCACGTTGGCACTTATCGATACCAATAGAAATCACTTTGAACACCTTCTGCAAATGCGAATTTATTTCGCCCTTTTTTGTCATCAATGACCTTCGCTGACCATCAAAGACCTTCGTGTTGCACCTCGTTGGATTCGTCTCAACAGCCACTATTAGAAAACAGGTAAAAAACGTTGCATTCTATCTAATAAAACAAAGGTGACCTTCATATCTTTAAAGCGACTCCACCTAGCAACAAAAGATTAACGCCACAATACAATGCAATTTTTATTTCGAAAACTTTTATACTACTATCATACTTTCGGAGTTATTGTAGGTGGCAATAGTTAGTGCCTCACCCTGTATAACAAAAATGAGCAGGTGTAATCTAAAACAGCAAAACCATTAGAAGAATTGAAAAGTTCTGCTGCATTATCCTCGGCCTATTAAACGTATTAAAAAAGAAAATACCTTTCTTTTTCACTCCGGTTTGTTACCATTCAGAAAATTTTTATTTTGCATAAAGATCCGCAGTCCAGTTGCGCGTGTGAAATTTTCCATGAACATTGTTGGTTTGTTTGAATTTCCCTTTCAAGCGAGTACATACATACGGTATGTACAAATATCAGATCGTATTAATATTAATTTTCGACTCAGTCGAGGACTTACTGCACGTTATTAAATTATTTAAGATAGAGTCAACGTGAGAAAGGTTTCCGAGTCGTCTCTTTAAAATAAAACGTACCGTTAAAACAGTGAGAACGTATTTCTACTTATTTCGAAATTATTCAGTTTATTCGGTGCATCTTATTCGTACATTTTCTTGAAACACGTTCAACACGGAAGGAGAACAACCGACGGGCTAATCAATGTAAAACAATTTAGCAAATACCTGTGAACGTGTTTCGACTTTTCACGTGAAATAACATCTTATCCCGCGCTGTTTCGGACAAGGCTGCCCCGAAAAAGTGAACAGGCGTTGCAGTGGCAAAAAGACAGAAACAGGACGACCGAAAGCAAAAGGGGATGGGTGGAATGGAAAGAGAATCGCATTTCGACGTGCAGCCGCCACCGTGCCGGTACGGTGGACTCGCTGAAAGGATTTTTTCCATGCTGAGGTCACCTCGTTCGTGGATAAAGGCAGTAAAGAAGGTAAAAAGGGTTGACAAAACGAACAAGAAAGAAGGAATCGCATTTCGAGCCGGCCTCCGGTAGCCTAGTCTGCGAGCTCCGTGGCTTCAAGACGTAGCAGCGTTTAGTATTGGGTCGGAGGATCTGTAGAATGGTGTTCGTTCTCCAGCTGAGGTCACCACTTGGGCCAATAAAAAGAGTTGAAGAGAAGGAATGGCGGGGGCAAAAGAAGGATCGGAGAAGATGGCGAGTTTCGATGCCTTGGTCAACTAAAGGAGCCGAGGCAGAACCAATTGGTCGCCGAGAGTCGATTCTCTGTCTGTGAATCTTGTAAGAGGAGATTGCTACTTTTGCATCCCCTTTACCGTATTGTTTGAGAGACGGGAGGGCCGGGAGGGACGGGAGGGACGAATATCTGGCAATCCGGCCATTTTATTTTACTAAAGCAACGGACCGCGTACAATGAATTTATGACAAAAATTGGTAATAATATGAATTATTCTATCGAAGATGCCCACCGTTTTAAATTACATGTACCCATTTTTTTTCTCATAAAAGCATAAAATTCTCATTCTAAGCGGAAGTAACGCGACGGTCGAAACAAGCGGGGAACGAATGGATGGATGTTGGCGAGGAGTATCGGTTAATCGCTCCGGAAAAGAGGTTTACGCTGTAACAGGTACTTATTGCGAATGCGCCAGAAAGCTGGCAAGAGGTGTTTACTAGTCGAGGCAGGTAGTTTTCGGTGACCAGTCGAGCGGAAATAAAGAAATGTACATACTGAGCAGGTTCGCAGCCGCTGATATAATGTTGTAGGTAATCTCGTCGTCGTAGATCTGCCGCACCAGGAACTGCCCCTCCATATTAACCGCCGCATCTTTCCTGGATTAACAAAGTATGAATAAACATCGCGCGGCAAATTGAAACAATTATGCCGGCCGCCGGCGTTGCGCGGATTCAACAGCGGAGCTGCTGGCTTGTTTGCAATTCTAGCAGCCGGATAATTCGAAAAGCTTATTAGAACGGACGCTTCAGAAAGCCCGACTCTGTCTTCGGATGCGGAAAGGACAATAAGGATTGTATACAATTGGAAAAAGATGTACAGTCAGCGTTGGTCGGAATTCTAGAGATAATACGAAAAAGTTGCTTTCTACAACTGTTTTTCTGAAATAATTATCGTTTTCATAATATTTGTCGTCGGTCGAATTATTCTCAATGACCGGAATTAATTAACGAAAGCCTAGATTTGCATAAATACGTTATCCAATTAAAAATTACATTCCCCGCTCTGCCAGCGAGATGAAATATGCCTTCGAAAGTGGCAACATGTTAATCAGTGGCTTCTGTTAAATTGAATATAATTATCATCGAATTAAATAAGCTATTAGGTATAATTAAAAATGAAAAATTGCTCGGGATCTCGTTCTCGCTGCTGGCAAAATGAATCATGGCATTAAAAGCAAGGTACGCTCTTTATCACCGAGTTCTGCAGAATTGAAATATAATTGCCTTCTTCGTGAAGTATGTTTTATGATTCTACAAAGATGGATTAATCATTAAAGCTCGCCAAAGTTTCAATTAATGTTTTGGTCCTCTGTTTCATAACGAAGAAGGATTATTAGTATAGCTATAGGTGAACGAAAGAAGTCCAAGTTACGCCATCGAGCAGCAAAAAGAATCGCTGTCGAGCATCCTACACGGGCGAGCAATTTATCATACTTTCAAAAGCCGTCTTACACTGTTATGCTAATAGCGAAACTGTGTTTCGCACTTTCTGTTAACGACGCAGGGAAATGGCGGTGGTAAGAGGAATCGCGATTGCACAATTATCGAAAGGATTGTTAATCCCGGACGAGCGTTTTGATCCACAGGATTGTGTCACGGTGAATTAATTAATCGGCTTGGCGCGACGACGGGCAAAGTAAATATTTCTTGGCGAACAAAAGCTGGGCATTTCAGCAGGTTGCCAGGCCCTCCGGGCACGGACGGTTTCTATTAGGTTTACAAAGTACGGATAAAAGGCTCCTCGCTGTTTGACATGGATATGAGCCGTCGTCGTTCCGAGCTCGATTCAGTGTTCCAATGCAATTTTTCGAGAACCCTTCGAACGGGTGTTTAACTCGTCCGTGGAATTAATAAAACATTCCTATCGGGAGGGGGGGGGGCGACATAACGGCTTCACAGCCGTGTCAATGAAATCTTTGTGAATCCGTTATCAGACGAGTATAATCATTTCGAAATGATTATAATTATGAAACTGGTCTAAATCTCATTATGTGTAATAATGATTGAAAGTTGAATTTGAATTTAGATTTAAATATAATGATTGAAAGTAGAATTTAAATTTAGATTTAAATACAATGATTGAAAGTAGAATTTGAATTTAGATTTAAATATAATGATTGAAAGTAGAATTTGAATTTAGATTTAAATATAATGATTGAAAGTAGAATTTCGATTTAAATTGGGTTGCTGAGAGTTGATTTTATGGTTATGGCTGCATAAAATCGCCGAAAGCGTCCGCCGACCAAGGGTTGGTAATCAATCTTTGAGGTGCTTAAACTGTTATGAATCCTGATTTATGGTGTAAATAATGCTTGGATACCACGACGGGCGGGACTAACGCGGTTTAGTTTAATATGGGACAGGGTACACGTGAAAAGCCACGGTGCGGTTTTCGTAGATTACGAAGCGAACGAGTACAATCTCGAAAATTATATGCCGTAATTTGTAAACACGCTGCCGAGAGGTAATCTGTGAAACAGCTAAAGTGACCCTTTCTAGCCGTGCTTTTAAGAGTCATCGCGCGATCTTGCTTCACCGGTAACCAACATTTCGCTGCTTTTCCGGTGTCGTGCACACCACCGTATCCCACAATTCTGTGGTACGTAAACAAGTTATTTTGCGAAAATGTACTTTCCTTTCTATTCACTTCGACCGACGGCCTGTGCGGTCTTTCGTCATTGTGTGCTGTTATGTCGTTGCGAGTTAAAAATTTAGGAAACAGCACGAAACGTAAAGAAGACAGAACAGAAAGCTTCGTCGAACTCTTAAAATAATTAAAATAATAATTAAAATATCGCGCGTACGCACTCACTGATTTCAGATTTAAAATGTAATAGACGCTTAACTGTATTTTGTGAATAAATTTGAATTATTATGATTAAAGACGATTATCTCGTTAAGTAAAATTTGTTTCTTTATTAAATATACAGATTGAGGTTCTTAAGGCTTGCAATTGCATTTTGATTAGTGTAACATTACAGATCTCGAGTGAACTTCGAAGGAGTTATTCTTGAAATAGCATAGCTTAATTGGAACGGATAAGAACAGGGATCGCGGGAGCAAACAGCTAATAAATCGCGAAACAGACTGAAAAATCCGTGCGATGTTAAGGTGGATAAAACTGTCATCGAAATCGCAAAAGTCAATTTCGTTCCGAGGTCGGTCCGCAACGTATCTCCACGGATCCCTTAGGGTCCGTCCTTTCGAGTACAGTGTTCGCGAGTGGAATTGTCCTTTTAGGACACGCGTTCGCCGATGCTTGCGACGTGTTTTACAGCGAGAGGGCAGGTTTATGGTGTTGTAAACCTGTATTACGAGTCAGTTGTCCCGACAACCTCGCCTTTCGTCTCGACCGCGTCGACAACGGAAGAGTTTCTGCGATCTTACGGCCGGGAAACTCGAGAGAACCCCTCCTCCTCATCGACGAGAGCGAGGCGAAACTGCAATGGAATTTTTCACCTGGAAACGAGATCGTAGGTTCCTCCGGTTGTGTGTTCGCGCACAAAAGTTTCGCTCTCCCGCGGGTTACTCGCTTTTTCCGTTTCGCGGCAAGCGGAAGGTGGGAGGCTCGAAAAGTTTCAGTAACGGGCATTGTTTGCCAGTACCCGAAAGGAGCTCCGGCTGTGATTCTGCGAATAAACGAAACCCGTAACGCTAGTCCCTCGAGCGGTGCTCCAGAGAAAAAGTCAGCCCGTCGTGTAAACAGCGAGATATTTATGCAACGCTGTGCCGGCCCGGGATTTAAGGGGTTACGAAGGGTGTGGACCTTTGAGCCCGTCGACAAACAGACGGAACGCGTGCCAATATTTCGACTTACTGTCGCAGAATCAATAAACTCCGAGGATCAGGTAAACAGAGGTTTATTACGCGACTTGTTGATCCACCCGGGGACAGGAAGAATAGTCGACGGATTCTTCTGCCCTCGTGACCCACTCTCGGACTCGCGCCACTGTCTTTCGCGAGACACTCGTTTTTCTAGTCTAGCACCCTCGTCCCTCAAAATTCACACATTTCTTTATTCGGGATGTAAAACTGTCTCTTCTACTGTTTCTTCTACGATTCTGTTGCAGTTCGACGTAGTCCGATTATTTGTTATTTATATTTTCTTTATTTTTTACTTATTTCTAATGAAATTTTACCAATATATTTGCGACATTTTTCTAATTCAATTGACACCAGACGAGATACAATTTGGCCCATATTTGCTGTACATGAAGCATAATTTATAATTTATCATATTCGGTAGAACCTCGAATAACCGGCTTGATCGGGAGATAAACAGCCCGGATATATTAAGGCCCGATGGATAATCGAGATCCGAGGGACATAATTAAAATGTACATTATGTTCAAAAATAAATTTGTTATTTTTGAAAATTTTGATTTCTCTTCATAATATAATCATATTTAAACTGAAATTCAATGAAACCGATTAACCGCAGCTGTTCGCGAGAGTTTTACGCGTTCAACTAAAAAACAAATAAATGTCAGATTTAAGAAACAATGTTTTACGCCCGTGTACGTATGTGTTCACGGTGTAAAAATGTCATAAAGTCTGTGGAAGGAAGTTCCATAAAAGCTTTTCCGTGGAAGAATCGGACAGTAAAAAGTATGCTAATCGTCGATAAGGAAGGGGCGACATTTTTTTTATGAGCTCGTCGTAAAGACGAGGATGACGCGAATAGAACTTGTCTCGTTTTAAGAACAAATATAACGCGTGAAATTCAATCCAAGGAATTACGAAGAGGTAACTACATCCTCTAAGTTTTCTTCATCGTATCACTTTCACTCCCTGGGGCTTAATTCCTCTTCTCTTTCGGTATTATACTTAGTACTCTAAAGGCCGACGAAGGTTATCATTATCCGATCGGAAATTGTTTGCAGCTGTCTAAACGTGGAACTTTCTTCGCTCCAACAATTTGTTGCTTACTTATCCTTAGGCAAACTTGCTCGGAAAAGTTCAGAACTTCGAGGAACTTCGATTATCTATTTCTCGCGAAGAACCTTAATAAAATGCGTTAAATGAATTAGAACTTTGCCAGGCCGTGGGTTGAAACGAAGCAGAAGCATCGGGAAAAAATTGATCGCTTAATAGCAGCGATTAAAATTAAACAATTTTCATAAGAGAATCCCAAGTACGTAGCAAAGTGAGATTGGACCAGAGTGCTGAAATTCAAAGTACGTAACTAAGCGAGTAAATGAAAAATGTTGAGGCGGGAGTGTTCGCGGATGCTCGTGTTCAAATTGTATGAAATTGCAAATTGAAATGGCCAAAGTGGAAGCGCATAAGGATGCATAGCCTTGGTTCCATCACAAAGGATCGGCGTGTAACGCTTTCAACGCGGAAACAAACTGAGACGAACCGTAAAGCATTTTCATGAAATATTCACAGAGATTAAAGCGCTAGTGGCTGAAGTATTGTTTATAAATCTTTTACCAAGGTTATTATCCAGTCTGTGTTTGCCCGCAGCTAATTTGCGAGCACGGAAGATTGTGTTCGTACACTATCGCCTTATAAATAAACACTTAAAATCCGTTCGGAACATATTCCTAACCTATCCTACCATAAATTGTACAGTTAATTAAAAATGTTTCCACCGGAAGGTGTAAACAGCGCTGTAGAAATAATTTACCTTTCTTTTAAATCCTGAAAAATTATTTTCGATAGTTTCGATTACACGAGATAATTGATTTCGAACATTTTCATTGACTGTACATCTTCCAGGCATTTTCGCACGTCCCCGAAATTCCATTCCCGAATCTAATCATCCCAGCTCGCCGGAGGCACGTTTGCCATTCAAATTATCAATTTCGCTCGACACGCTATTGAACGCTTTGAGCGCCGCGTCATCCATTTATTCTTTATCCTGGTTGAGAGAGGAATCGGGTTTTATACATCGTGGGAATCGAATTCTCTTATCCTGTTCATCAGGAAAATCATTAACAATATTGTTTTCTCCATTGTTCTACATTCTATTGCGCGCTCGTTAAACAAGTTTCTTAACGAAGCTCGCAGTGAAAACCTTTCCAATGTTTTAAAATAACTTGTTATCGGAAGCTTTCACAATACAGATTCCGAGGTATCCGTCGAATAAGAACAGTTTTCAAAGAAGTTTCCAACCTCCAAGTTTCTTCTAAGAGTTCCACGGGAGCAGGTATCTTAAACAAAACGTCGAAGTTCGAACAGAAAATTCTTTTAGAATCGAAATAAATCTTCACGTCGAAACGAAACGAACTTCCTTTTTGAAATAATAAACCGCTGAAAGGCAGCGCGTTAAGAAAGACCGGTTGAATAAAAGATTCGACGATTCTGCCGGCGTCGGTGTCGGCCGGTTCAATATAATTCAATATAAATTCCAGGGGCGTATCGTGGAGCGAAGAAAAGTGGCGGTCCGTGTGGGTGAAATTTCCACGTAAGAATGCGAGGGATTCGGGTCAGGGATGCGTCGAGGTTGGAGCGGTGTCACGCCGCCAGTAAAATTAAGCCAGGCAAGAGGCATGGTGACACCACGTGGCCTGGAGAAGCGTCCTATCCGGCGATTGCGATCAGAATCGCGCGTCGCGACGCCGAGAACGCTTCGGAATCGTTGCTCGTACAAACAAACAGTTCGCAACGCGTTACATCAAAAGTCTCGCAGGACTATGTTGGACACGAACAGGATGCAGAGAGGATTCGCGCGGGCTACTTACTTAATCGCCTCCCAGGACTCGCTGCCGAACGTCTTGACAAACAGCAGCTCGAGGGCGTAATTCACAAAACCGTACTGCACATAAAAGAAAAATATGTGTATCCCAGCGTGAAATGGTCGAGCGGAAACGGTCTCTCGCTTCGTCGATTAGGAAATCCGTCACTTTCGGGATCGTGAATGAAACGAAGTCAAACGACACTGTCAACCGGTGATCTGTCGTCACGTCGCTCGTGTTAGTCCCAGTTCCGTCGTCGCGACGCGCAACGTATCCCGGCTTTCTCGACCGTCTCTTCCGTTTCGCTCGTTTCCGCGTGCTGTCGCTTTCCTTTCTCTCTTTTGTGGAACGTACCATGGTGCACCAGGGAGAAGTTCGCCGCGTATCATTCCATTCTAATTGCCATAGGAGCTGTGTTTACCTCGTGCACACGAGCCGCGTACTGAAAAGTCGGCCTGCCTTCCGTCAGAGACGATACGTATCGATTTTCAACCCTCAGCTGCGCCACCTAGACGCAACCCTGTTAGCCGGGACCACCGACACGCGCCTCCTACACCCTTCCGCTGGCAATCCGCTCTAATGCCATTTCCCGCTGCGGAATCGACAGCGATATCGCTCCACCAACGAATACTTCACGGAGTTTCAAGGGGAGAGCCTGACGCAAACCGTCGAATATAAACCAATTTTTTAGCGGACCGCAACAGTGATCTGCCTGCGCGCGCGCAGTATTCCAGAAATGTTGAAAAGTACATCTTCGAGGTATGAAATCTAAGAAAAATTTCATCGTGAAATCATTAGGTCGAAAGCGGATTAGTTTAGAAGTTTTTCATTTACTGTCGACTTCCGTAAGAGCCAGGTCAGGATCGGGGAACCTTCCTGACTAAGGCCCGATTCGGCACAGATGGATCGGCCTCGGCCAGATTCGGGCCCATTCTACATTCCATCTATTTGCAAATAGTTCCACTTTGACGCCGCCTCCTGTAAAGCGACTAACGAAGCTGTTACTCCGGAGGCCCCCTAATTTCCGGCTTCTTCGCCCCAAGTTTGCTCGCTGCGAAAGTGGTCTTTCAACCGAGAAGAAGCTCCGCTGTAGCGACTACCGAAGCGCTACGAATTCCTGGCTTCGTTTCTAATTAGAATTTAAGCCGAGCTTGCTTATCAACCGCGTGTCCCTCGGAGTGAAGATTTCAGAACGCGGATATCGTTCCTGGTCGAACGATTCTTGCGCCCCAGTTTCCTAAAGTTCGTGCAAAATTGATCGCGTCTGCTACTGTTCCTGTTCAGTTCTTGGCTCCAAAGGCCCCGACACTTTTCGAGCGAATCTCGTGCTTCCGGTTGCGCCGAAAATAGGAGGCGCCACCTTCTTTCCGAAGGTCTAGCCTCCCAGATAAAATCCCCTGAAGGCCCGCGATACTATCTTCTCTATTCAACCAGTAGCAGGAAGCTAGGCATCCATCTAAACGAGGCGTCCTGCGTCGGGAAGAAACACTTTGTCACGAGGGTGGCTCGATCAAAATGACGACCGAATCGGGAAAAAATGTCACAGCGTTGCACAGCGGCTGGAAGCGTTTAATGAAACTCGGAAAATTACCAAAATCACGGAAATTTTACGTAAACATCATCAGCCTGCGTAACACGCCGATTAACATTCGTAACTTTTGAACCACTGATTTCCTAAGATTGGAATTTAGATTTTCGACATTTTCTCGGCAAAATCTACAGGATTACATAGGAAAACGGCAGAAATTTCTAGTTACCCAAAGTACAGATGCTGCTTAACTACGCTAGATTAAATTGTAAATAATGTCCGTTTTCGTACATTCGTTTTTGATAAAATAGCACATATCGCAACGTTTGTGAAAACGTTGGAAAATTTTTCTCACGACCGAGCCCGCCATACATTTGAAGATTAAAACTTCCCCTTTACCACGACCCTCTATAACTTGGTGTACGATTTTCTTCTGGCCGATTTATCGAGCTTTGAATGAAACATACACTGCCAGCTTCGCAACGAAATATTGTATATCGTGAAGGATTTCTAACCACACCCATATTTTGTTTCTTCGTATGGCGAAGATTATATTTCTTTATAAAATGAACATAGCCTTTCCGTTTCGTTTAACGAGTTATTAAAAAGTTTTAATGGGCGGAAAGTTAAAGAACTCGTTTTCTCCATTCCGCAAAGTTAATACTGTGTAAATATAATAATGTAAATACAAAACCGGTGAATACGTAATCTAATCCACGATTACAGTTCTGTTTCTCGTTTTAGCGCTACTCGCAGGGCGCTATAAATTCTCCGAGTATTAGGTGAAACGAATATAATATTACTATTGAGACCCATTCAAATGACCCGTTAAGCGATATAGCTGTTAGTTACGGACCATTAAATATGGTCTCGCAACTACGAGTTTTTACTCGAACGCATTCGTAATTAGTGTCCTCAGATTACAGTTCAGCTCAGCTTGCCCTTAATAATTCACACACGACCAAGACAATTATTAATATTCATTTTTATAATTGATGGAACTCATGGAATTATCAATCAGCTCCCTTCGTTCACCTTGTTCTATCAATAATTATCAATTTTTTTATGTTTCTGCTACCCTTACTTGCCTGTTGGAATTTGTATTTCATGTAGAACACGTGAATACTTCTGGCGGCTGTTACAACTAGACTGCGGACGTTTATGCATTTCGAACAAATTTTAAAAAAATGGTTGAATATAAAATTCCACAGAATTTAGTACGATTTTTATTTATTTCAGAACTGCCAGCACGTGCCAGCTTGTGTGGCGGAGTCGGTCCAAGGAAGACGACACCAAGTCCCATGAAACCGTCCCATGAATTACGGGCCCTCTAGTGCTACGAGTGGATCTATGCCACGTCACGTGCGATCGAGAGCGGTACGGTCGAGCTGATGTTCCCATGAAAATTCGCTGACACTTACCCGACGTACCCTGGTAGTAAAACAATAAATTTGTTAACAGGTTTACGGGACCCGTCAAAATGCCGGTTCTAATATTCTTAATTTGCAATTATTAAGATTGTAACGATGCTTCCCAGAGAAATTATTTACCAAATTTAATTCTTGGGTTATACACTGGCCGAAATTTCTATAAAGTCACTGTGTTTTGTAATGAATTCTTATTATTATACCATACCAATGAAAAATTTGTATTTGGTGGCAGTTCGGGATTACATAAAGAAAGCATACACACCGATTTCAAAAAATAAGTGTAACATTTATCGATAAAATAAAACAAAAATATAATTTTGCGCAGAACAAACTGCGAAATTTCTATAATGTCACTTTCGTTTTACACGGATAAAGTTGAAATTAACGATTGTTTTTTTATTATTTCTATTTTAATATCTGGTGTGACCTCTATTTTTTTGAATTACATTAAAAATACGATTGGGCATAGACGAAACTAACTTTTGTAGCGTTTCTGTTTTAACAGACACCCACGCTTCGTTCACGGCATCCCTTAGTTCGCTAATAGAGTTGTATTGTTTGCAGTTTTTATAGCCCAAACATTTTCAATAGGGTTTATATCAGGGAAACAAGCAGGCCATGGCAAAACATTGATGTTTCTTTCAAGAAGCCACTGCTTTGTGTGCTTCGACGCGTGTACCGCAGCATTATCATGCTGATAAATAAAATTGTCATCTTCAATATTTTCTGTAAAGGGTATTAGAACCATGTCTAACAAATCTGTATAATTTTCCGAATTCATTTTGTGATTTATGCAACGCATTGGAGTTTTTTTGTCAGTTTTGAACGCAGCCCGTATCATTAGGGAACCGCCGCCAAAGTTACGACTCATTGTCACCCTTTCTCATTTCTCAGATCATGCCAATAATATTTACAGCCATCAGGCCCATCCAAATTAAAGTTTTTTCTCATTTGAAAAAATGACAGACTCCCACTATTTCGTCCAGGACATATGTGTCCGTGCGAAATCAAGACGGGCCTGTTTATGTATTTCTTTTAGGCCTGGTTTACGTAGCATTTTTGTCCACACAAATTGTCCAAAGGAATTTAAAAGTTGTTGTACACGTCTTGTTGTTACCGGAAACTGCAATTCAGCTCGAAATTGTGCTGCATTTTTCCTTTCCTTAGCCGTAGACCTTGTTAATAATAAATGTGTTCTCTCCTTGAGAATTTTTTATTACCGCCTTTGAAATGATTTTTTCCGTAATTTTCATTTAAGTTGATATAATTATTAAACACGGTATATGAACGATTAATTTTCGTAGCAATTGCACGATTAAAGCTGCCCATATTTTTATAAGCATCGATCGACGCTTTTTCTTCAATTGTTAGCGCTTTTCCTCTCGGCATTCTAATACACGTGAATCAAATGATAAGCAACAGGATTTCTATGACTTCTAAAACTAATACTGTAAGAATAGAAATGTTTAAAGTAACTAATCCTTTATTAATAAGAACAAAGAATAACACAACTTCAATTAACATGGAACAAGACACAATGGAACACACCGAATAAACATATAATTAACAATACACAATGCAACACACCGAATAA
>CM052198.1:11643070-11673413 GCA_028455805.1 Lasioglossum figueresi | reverse complement strand
GTTCACACATACATACACGCGGCGCTCACACGCACACATACATTTATACGCAGGAGAGTTCTAGAAGATTCTCTGCATCCTACAATACTTTTAGAATATTTCAAATTTTTCGTAGTTCTCTGCTCGGAATCCAGAGAAACGCTAAGTGACTTTATAGAAACTTCGCACTTGTGTTCTGCATCACGCACAAAGAAACAAAACAAACGTAAATAGTGAACATAGCGGTCTAAAGTGCGTAATCCCTCTATCCGAGTGTTAACAAGGCACAACACCAGATACGATAAATCAACAAAAATGGTGATATTTTTCAAATATCTATGAATATAAAGATGACTTTATAGAAATTTCGGCCACTGTACACTATCGGAAAAATGGCCAAAAATTTGGATATACACATTCTTGTTATGTTTACAAAATAATGTGAAATAGTTATATTTAGACCTCCGTAAACCTAGTGTTAAAGAGGCAATAGGAGACTTTCTCAAGGGTGACCTCCGCTAATGCGACCGTAGCGTAAACCCAGACGGAAATTGAAGCTGGCGACGCAACAGCCACAGTTTCCTAAAATCCTTGTTGACGCTTCAATTATCGAGACTCAATGTTCCGGAACAATATTGCGTTGCGCTTTATGCAGTTCCACGCGGTTATTACATTTGTCCGGGCAAGTGTAACGGGCGAGACTGGCTCGGGAATTCTATTTCACAGAGCGGTCGGCGAGAACGCGTCGCGAAATTGGTAGAAACGAAGTGTTCCGTCGGATCGTCGATTACGTTGCTGAGATCGTTCTCTCTCTCTGTTTCTCTCTCTTTCTCTCGATTTTCTCGCAGCGGGGGCGGTGTCCTGCCCTTTCGGCCTTTGATAATGGGGTCGAGCTCCGTGCAATTGCCTCGGGTGCCCTATATCCCGGTATTGCGACTGCGATACGGGCGAATACGTCTTCGAAGTTCGCGGCGACAGCTGCGAATGTAAACATCTGCGGCCTGTCTCTGTGCAAAAGTATGTCGAAGCGGAGTTGCACACCGGCCAATAGACGGGGATCAGCTAATACCGGGAACAACAAGGAAATTCGGACGGAATTAATGGAACTGACGCGGAAAAGTTTCCCTCGGCGAAGACACGGGACGCCGAAAAACGGCGCCCAATTTCCCTGTCGTCGCGACGCCGAGCCGCGCTCCGAGAAGTCGCGAACCATCGAGGATATAGGTCAGCTATAACCTCTCAGCCGTGCTCGACGACCACTCCTGTCATCAAGAAATGACAATTGTTTTCGCTTCGGCGGATAGGCTCGCGAAACAAATATACTGGCGTGCAACATTAAGCTGATGGTACGTATTATGTCGTTCGGGATGTCAATTCTGTCTTTTTAAGGGAAAATGAAAGCCAATTTTTTACCATTTAGAATAAGTTTCACGGCTGGACTGCGGATCTTTATGAAAAATGAAAAATGTTTGCGTTGTTTGCACGACATAGGTGCGAAATAAAAAGCTTAGTTCATCGGTGAAGTATCTTATTAAACTGAAACTAATATACCGATGTCCTTAAATCTTTTTAATATGATCACTGCTTTAAATTGTGCGTAGCCGAATAAAGAAATTGGAATTTTTACAGTCTTCCGATATTTCCACTATTTTGTGTTTCATAAAAATATTGTAGGTCGGAAGAAATGTCTGGTTTCTACGAAACAGGTTCGAGTGCAAAGGGTTAATCCCCAAAGATTGCTTTATAATCGGAGCGTTAAATTGGGGACACTGTTGAAAAAGACGGCGAGTTGCTGCGAGTTGAACCGGAGTTCCATGGATCTGAAATATTTAGGACTGCCGCGTCGGTCGCCGTGTCCAACGGTCGTTGAAGTTTTGAAAATTCCGTGTCGGCAAAGGGTGTCTTCGAAAGACAGTCCAGTGGGCTCTCGTTCCCGAACGTCCTCGTGTTCTGTGAAATTTTTATTCGCCCTAATGATCCTCGGCTCGGGCTCGAGCGAACCAAGAAATCCAGTGGTGCCTCCGAAAGGGAATACAGGGCTTTCTTGCTGGTCTAAACGGTCGGAGCAACGGGCACGTTTCGATAGAAGCTGATTAAAGTGGCCCTGCCAATTAATTAAAAATTCTTTCGAGGTTGCTTCGCTTTGTAATTTATTTGCCGTTTGCCGGGTCGGTTCCACGATGGCTCGTAATTTATGTCCGCGGAAGTTTCACTCGATTAATCATTGCGACCCGTGGGGTGGAACGACCACCTCCCGATATCGATGGATTCGTTCACTAACGGAGAGTTACATTGTGCTACGTGCAGCCCTCTAATAATTTTCGACACGTTGCCCGAAGCAACGAAACAGACCGTGCCGCAGCTTTCGGGCTATAAATATCTGACGGGGTGGTTTTCAGATGTTTCGTATTCTCGCGTGCATTGGGGGTAGTTTCCTTAAAGTACTTCCGCCGCAATGTGACTGACCTGGCCAAAGAGCAGAGCGATACAACAAGTTAACGTTGAACATATTTTTTTAAAGAATCAGGTTACGCTAAAAGATTCGTCGTTCGAAGACGCGCATATTGGATTTCGAAATTTTCGTCTGGGTCTAATAATTTCGGAGATATTCGGTGAATCGATTACCCAAGCTACAGTGCAGCCTTTATATCCATTGTGTTCAGTTCGAAGCGTTCGGCACGAGTCTGTCCCGACGTCCCAAGACAGCGAGTTAATTTGATCAAACAAACAGGCGTTTCAGAGGCGTGGTATTTGCAAAGGTAGAACAAGAAATACGACCTCGCGTTGACCGGCCGAATCCAACGGCAGAACGGAAGCGATAAATAGCCGGGAGAGACAACAATAAAAGCGGGCAATCTTCGAGGCACCATGGTGTCTCGGTCACGCCGACGATCGCGCGTCGCAGCGTTTTGTTTTTTTTCCATGGACATCTGTACACACGTTAACAGAGACAGGGAATGTGTGTTCCTCCACAGTCTATTACGTCCGCTCGGTCTCCGGTCCGTCGTTGCGGTTCTACTCGATGCGATTTTCGATCGCAAGCGGGACATGCCGATCGTTTCACTTGTTTCGATGTGTTTCCAATGCGTCCGAATCGTTTTTACGATAACGCGATCCGGTCGAAATAAACTTCCGGCATGGAGAAAACTACTTCGCGTATGGAACCGAGTAGATCAGTTTGCCCAAGTGTACTGAAATATCAATGAATTCAATTTTTTTTAGTATAAAAAGGTCATTTATCCCCTTGCCGTATTTTAACGGGTCACGATGATGGAATTTTCAGCATGCGTTCAACGAACATAGATCTACGAAACATATATTTTAAATTTTCATTGAGGGGCTGTTACGTATTCACTACACCCCTTCCTTATATATATACATTATTATTATTATTATATATTCTTCTTCGTTATCATTATTATTATATGTATATTCCTCCCGTTTTCATGATTATTATATACTCGTTTCTGTGTCATTAATGTTATACGTATAATCCTTCGTTATCACTATTATTATGTATTCCTTTCTCATCATAATTATTATTGTATATTCGTTCTCGATAATTATTATTGTAATCATAAGCTAACCAAGATTTCATTTTATTTTAAACGCTATTGCGCGCGGCCAGAGACGAGAGAAGGACCCCGATCGGTCCCAGGACCTTTTTCCCCACCCACGCTGCGACCATTTTTCTACCCCTCCCTTATACCCCTCAAGCTTTCCTCAAGAACCCTGCCAGCGACTCTCGTCACTCTTGAAAAACCAACCGAACCTTTCGCTAATAAAACAGACAAGTCTACACAGATAACAAAGTTCTAGTTACTTTATAACCAATTTACATACAAATTAAAACGTTACGAGCCATATCGTAACAGGGGCCAAATAAAAAAGCTTTAAAAAATGCCTTTTTTAGTTTTACATATAATCTTGTAAATTATAATTTTTGGAAAATCTTTTTTGCATATCATTTCGAAAACCAATGCTTCTAAATCGGTTATAAAAAATTAGGACGTTTGGTACAATTATAAAAATGTTATTCTATTTTAAAGGGATGTCTCTGTATATTTTCAATTGAAAATTTCGGAGTTGCTTGAAAATTCATTTCAAGTCGTAGCGACTGTTGTCCCGCTTTTCAGAAAACTGCGACGCGCGTCAACGAGATTCACGAGCCCCTGCCACGCTATCCGAGTTATGAGCTAAGATATAGTTTCATCGAGGAGCTGGTATTTGCCCTGGAGAGCATGAAAATAATGGCTGTTATGTAATTGCTGGAGCATTTACGAGCGACAGGTTTACGAGGCCGACCCGCTCGCATCACCGTTGGAAGAAGCAATCGTATGTGCTGTCGAACGAAAACGCACGGCCCGAACATCGTCAGGATGAAATGGCGGCCGGTGATTCAGGAGCGGCACGTTTCCGATGGCACGGGGCCGATAATCAACGACGACAATAATAAAAGGGTTGCCCGGACGTAAGAGGGTGGCCGCCGCAACTCGATGAGGAATTACAGGTAGATCGGAAGAAAAAGAACCACTGATACGCCGTGATACGGGTTAATGACGCGGCCGATGGGCCAGGTGGAGCTCGATTGCCGTAAAAAGTTCATCGACGAAACCCCGGCGCGACGTGTCTTCATATCGTCGAATGAACCCCGGTTAAAGTTTGATGAGCGTGAAATGTCCCCTCACGGGCTCACCAGAGCACGTGATACGCTGAACCGTTAATCTCGGTGATAATAGTTCGGGCGTCATTAATTGGCCGGCGCCGGGCACCGTGAATTTAGAATGTAAATTCGGTCGGCGCCCGTCAAACGACCTCTCGCGAGACAATAAACAAACCGTGAATCGACCCTCGCACGCTCCGCAGAAATATTAAGCGTTGCGTATGAAATGTTTGATTTTGAACGATGACGTTAAACTTTCATGGTTGTACAGTGGCCGAAATTTCTATAAAGTCATCTTCATATTCGTAGATATTTGAAAAATACCACCATTTTTGTTGATTTATCGCATCTGGTCTTGTGCCTTGTTGACACTCGGATAGAAGGACTACGCACTCTAGACCGCTATGTTCGCTAGTTACGTTTGTTTTAATTTTTTTCTGCGCGATACAGAACACAAGTGCGAAGTTTCTATAAAGTCACTTAGCGTTTCTCTGGATTCCGAGCAGAGAACTACGAAAAATTTGAAATATTCTAAAAGTATTGTAGGATGCAGAGAATCTTCTAGAACTCTCCTGCGTATAAATGTATGTGTGTGTGTGAGCGCCGCGTGTATGTATGTGTGAACGTCGAGACAAATCAAAAACGTAAACAAACGATTGATTAATTTTCCAGAAAGCTCTATCGCGGAACATATAAATAGGACGCGTCCGCGATACGGGGACAGTTTCACGGTACCACAAACGCATGACAGAACTCATTAATACAATACGATACGATACGATACAATACGATACGAAACGTTACGATACGATACGTTACGATACGAATACGGACTACGAATACGAATTACGGTGACAGAATTGAATGATTATTCGGTGTGTTGCATTGTGTATTGTTAATTATATGTTTATTCGGTGTGTTCCATTGTGTCTTGTTCCATGTTAATTGAAGTTGTGTTATTCTTTGTTCTTATTAATAACGGATTAGTTACTTTAAACATTTCTATTCTTAGAGTATTAGTTTTAGAAGTCATAGAAATCCTGTTGCTTATCATTTGATTCGCGTGTATTAGAATGCCGAGAGGAAAAATGCTAACAATTGAAGAAAAAGCGTGAATCGATGCTTATAAAAATATGGGCTGATTTAATCGTGCAATTGTTAAGAAAATTAGTCGTACGTATACCGTGATTAATAATTATATCAATTTACGCGCAAATTACGGAAAAAATCATTTTAAAGGTGGTAATAAAAAATTGTCGAAGAGACAACATTTATTATTAACGATTCTGCGGCTAAGGAAAGAAAAAATGCAGCACAATTTCGAGCTGAATTAGAGTTTCCGGTAACAACAAGACGCGCTCAACAACTTTTAAATTCTTCTGGGCAATTTGCGTGGACAAAAATGCAACGTAAACCAGGCCTAAAAGAAGTACATAAACAGGCCCGTCTTGATTTCGCACGGGCACATATGTCCTGGACGAAAGAGCGTGAGTCTGTCATTTTTTCAAATGAGAAAAGATTTAATTTGGATGAGCCTGATGGCTGTAAATATTATTGGCATGATCTGAGAAATGAGGAAAGTGTGACAATGATATGGATTGCGTTCAAAGCTGACAAAAAACTCCAATGTGTTACATAAATCACAAATTGAATTCGAAAAATTATACAGATTTGTTAGATACGGTGCTGATACCCTTTACAGAAAATATTGAAGATGACAATTTTATTTATCAGCATGATAATGCTGCGATACACGCGTCGAAGCACACAAAGCAGCGTCTTCTTGAAAGAAACATCAATGTTTTGCCATGGCCTGCTTGTTCTCCTGATATAAACGCTATTGAAAATATTTGGTGTATCATTGCGCGACGAGTTTATAAAAACTGCAAACAATACAACTCCATTAGCGAACTAAGGGATGCCGTGAACGAAGCGTGGGCGTCTGTTAAAACAGAAACGCTACAAAAGTTAGTTTCGTCGATGCCCAATCGTATTTTTAATGTAATTAAAAAAAATAGAAGTTACGCCAGATATTAAAATAGAAATGACAAAAAACAATCGTTAATTTCAACTTTATCCGTGTAAAACGAAAGTGACATTATAGAAATTTCGCAGTTTGTTCTGCGTAAAATTATATTTTTGTTTTCTGTTATCAATAAACGTTATACTTATGTTTTGAAACCGGTGTGTACGCTTTCTTTATGTGATCCCGGAAATGCTACCAAATACAAATTTTTCATTGGTATGGTATAATAATAAGAATTCATTACAAAACACAGTGACTTTATAGAAATTTCGGCGAGTGTAGTAGGTAAAAATTGAATTTTATTTTTACAAGACCGTCGTGTTTATTTTCAAGTTTTTTTTTCTAGCATTCGAAAATAGTGCGTCCATTTACCAACCCGTTTTTGCTCGGCAATTAAACAAAAGTATGTGCTTTTGATGGAAATATATTCTACGGTCTTGAAGTTGTTCTAAAATATGTTTTGCAGCGCATACAGTCACCGTATACCACCAGCGGTGAATGGATAGTTTAACGCGAGCCATCGGTCGTACACGTGGCACGGAACGTGCTGATGTCCCCGTTGGGGGCGTAATTGTGTGCGAAACCTCAAATGGGACACCCTGTATGTGAATTATCAGGTCGGAGGGAAAGTTCTGTCGTAATTTATATATTGATAGCGAGGTATTGGAAAACCGGTATTGACAGGTTACCTGAAAGATGGCAACAAGTTGTTACAAATAATGGAAATTATATATAATATATCATCGAATAATATTAAACATATATATTTTTATAAATTTAAATGTTTTCTTTAAAATACGACAGAATATTCTGCCGAGTTGTTGGAACATCGTCTCCATCTGCTTTTCCAAAAACCGTTCCCGAAACTTGACAGTCGGCCATTCATTTTGCAGTTGGCTTTAAAAAAGTTTCCCCTCATACTCAAAGACACGCAACCCTGATTGGCTTCTCGATCCGGACAAATCGAAAGGGGTAGATTTAAGGGTTGTTCGAGCATTCAATTTTCAGCTCGATCGCGGAGATTTCGAGCGGGGTAGGAAAATCACAGAGCGCAGGTTGCCGAAGTCGCTCGCGATCGAAATTCAAGCGGAAAGTTAGGGGAATTATTTAGCGCGGGAGAGTTCCGCGAACGTGCTCGATACCGAGCGTTTTCACGGTGGCAACTGATTCTTCGTGTCAGTTCGAATTCGAGTCCCGGTAGCGCTTGGATACAAGTCAAACAAAAGGAGCCGGATAAGCAGCCCGAAGTGTTATCCTCCTCATAAACCATCGATGCGCAAACATTGGAGGAAGCGTGAAACTCGTTCTGCGGCGACGCTCGCCGATTCGTCCGCGTTCACCGCTCCGCAGCGGCGGGGCGATTTATTTACAAAGGAATTTTCTACCGTTGATAAAAGCGCCGGTTGACGTTTCAGGATCGAGGACTTCTTCCGGGCGTATGCAAATTTGTCCGGCACTTTCCGCACGCGTTTCCCGCGGATACTGCCCGGTGCACCTCGCGTTCCAGTCCGCGCGGATCCTTCTGTTATGCAAATCCCCTCCGACAGGATAACGTGTGCAACTCAATTCTACGGACTGCGATATTACCAGCAAAGGCATTCGTAATGTCTTCGCTGCCGTTGAAATAAAACAGTTCTCGAAAAAGCTCGAAATCCAAGAACCGTTGCGGTGTCGTATCTGCTGTTACAGTAAAGTCGCGATCTAGCTCCCATCGCCTGCGTCGACCGCGCTGAAAGTAAAAATAGAAAGGATGTCGAACGCAGAAAAGGATATCGTGTAAACTAACAACTATTAATTACGATCGACCGTTATGGTATCCATAAAATCCGCGATCGAGATTTCAGTCACTTCGCTAACTACATATCGATTATCGTCAGCCGATATCAGAAAATTGTTTTGGAACAACTATTTCCAGCCGTTTGCAAACGCGGAAGGGAAAACTGTTAGAGTTGTCGATAAGGGGACGTGTAAAGTAATCAACAGCTTTGAAAATAAAGTCGGAATCAGGACGATTAACGGAAGCGACCGATGTTTGTTAAACGACCGATAATAAATCATACCAGCGTCAATATTTTCCTTCGGATTGACGTCGCAGTGCGGTCGCACCGAATTCGTCGGTGCGTTTCACCGCTTTGACCAACAAGAATTCACCGAAACCAGGCTCGACACCAGAGTTCATAAACAGCGGCGTTAACCGACAGCAATGACCTTTCAGTGGTTGCACTTTTGTCACCGAAAGGCCAAAGCGTTTATACAGGGTGAGAGCATAGATAAACTAAATAAGTTCGAGAATATCTCAATAATTATTCATTCTGTACCGTATTTGGTACAATACGTGTTCACACAGAATTTGGAAAGTATTAGGCATTCTATTGAAAAAACTGAGAGCGACCCGCATAAACCGTGCAACATTTGTTTGAGAAACTTGTTCGTGTAACAAATAACTTGAGAGTTATTTGAAGTCCTAATGTTACGAGACTCGCCCTGTACGCTACAGTAATTTTCGCGTAATCAAATTTTGTGCAGAAAACGAGCTTTCCAACGCAGCGTGCGGTGTGGAGCAGCGGTACTCGGCTACCTAGTCGTCAACGGTGTTCCTCATTAATCGATTCCCGTCAAGTACGAAACAAAATTATCTGCCATCTTGCCTCTCATCGAAATTAATTAGTAAAGGACGAGCCCCGCGTAATTCGTATCCTCAGGGTGAACCGAGCGACGATGAACAGCGTTCCGTAGATAATTAAAAATACCGTCACGCGTCGAATATCGATGACTCTCCTCCAGACCGCCTACTTCAATCCACCTTCGTCGTTGCCGCGTCCATAGAAACGCGTGCCCAAGCCAACGGCGACGTAATCCTGCTGCCGGTCATAACACAGAAATGACTGACGTCATTGGATGCCTCGGGTTGTCCTTGCGCTCGCCGTGGAACCGATCCAATAACATGCGTATTAACGCGACTCACAGGCACATCCGACAATGTCGAACACCGTGGAATTATCTTGACCAGCTCGCTGTTTTCCTGCCGGTTTCGTACGTATGCCCCCATTTCTGGCAGAGCTATCTCGTATTCATGAATAATTACAGTGACTTTCCAAACACCGGATTTCTGATCTTCGAGGGAACGTCGCACAGTGGAGTATTTAGCCTGAAAAAGTGGAAAAAATTATTGTAGCGTTATTTATAGGCTCAAAGTTATAATATTATATATCGTTGGATTCGTCTTGAGATCAGCTACAATACTATGAAATCCAAAATATATTTTAGCATTTAAAAAATCAAATTCACCTCAATTATTTTGAAAAAAAATTCTTTTTCCAACTTTCATATATTGAAGTTTGTAGACGTCTAAATACTGTTTCTCTTTCGTTTGAAACTTTTTTTTGTCAGATTATCAAAAACGGTGTTATTTGCACCGAAAAGGTGAAAAGAATTATTTTTGCACATAAATTATATTGAAACGATGTGAATTATTATTTTATGCAGAATATGTGAATCACGAAACTTTTTAGTAAATAAATATATATTGGAAGAACATTTTTTTAAATTATTACCATTAACTTTCATCAGAAAATACATCAGAAATGTCTTCCTCGGATAATGTTTCTTCTTCGTTTGATTCTGCTGATGTAGTTTCATCGGTAGGTTGAATAGGCAGAAGCATTTTCATACGTTCTTTAGAAAATGGTATCTTCTTTCGTTTTTGCGATCTTATACTTGATAAGAGGGGATCGCAACTCGATAAAAGTCTATTTATTATATCTCGGTTGCAAGCTGCTCGAGAAAACTTTCTTGAGTAACTTTTCCTACAGCCACGAAAAAATTTGTTATTCGCCTCTGCTGCTTCTTCCGAAAGCTGTCCAATAGGCAAAATAGCGTTGTCGATCGCTGCTGCGCCATGCATTAATATTTTGTGAATTGTGGGACTCGTGGGGTACCATGTATATAATTTGACATACGTTTCTGCTGTATTTCTGGCATATACCGCAAACTTCTCAGAATCTATTTTGTGACCACTCGATATCGCTTCTAATATTATTTTAAATTTATCAAGCAATTTAACATCGATTCCTGTGATAGCTGCTGACAATTTTGTATCCTCGCGCAGCCTTAGCGTAGCCGAACGTGCAGGCGTACGCGAATCGCTGCTAAACGCTTAATACCAAATAAGCTATAAAATCTAAAGGCAGACAGATACAGATCCAAATTTTATTGGCTTATAATCACGAATCTTTACCGAAGGTAATGTCGCCAAAAAGAGCACGCAGACTCGCGCAGAAACATAACAAAATTGTCAATGAATTTTTGTAATCGTAAAAAAACTTACAGAATAATTGGTAATATTCAGATATTAATAACTATACTAATTCAGATGATAACAAAATGAAATCTATGCGAAAGTACTCTGTACACCTACCTGAACAACTTTTGTGATACAAGAATTTACATAATTTTCCTTAAAACACTGAAAAATCGCCAATGAATGGACGCTGTCTTAGAGACTGTTTAAGAACGCCAAGCGCGTCTTAAAATCTCTCGACTTTCGATGAAGTTTACTACTTCGCGGGTGAACAAATGGAGAAAACTTTAACTGCAACGAACAACAAAAATTTTATGCCATCCGCAAAAATTTAGAAATGGACTATTTTCCACTTTTTCGGGCCAAATACCCCACTGTGCGTCGTTAGCCAACCCATCGCAGTATTATTATTTCTTTCGCGACTACAATGATCAGAATTTCTTTGTCCTCTCTAATTTCCTCGTTGATTAGGTTATTTTGATTTTGTTATTTTGGCCGTGCGGATTAGAATTTCTTTGTCCTCGATAATTCCCTCTTGGATAAAATTATTTAGACTTTGAAGAGCTTCGGACCACGATTGTTATTTTAGCCGAGCCGGTTAGAGAAGAATAGGTCAATTAGACCGGGGACTACGGTGGACGTTAAAATTCATCGGATGGCCCAGTTGATGGTTAAATTCGTCACGCCCCAAACATGTCGAAAGTTGCGAAAGTGGTTCAATCACCGCAGGCTCATCATCGATTTCCCACGCGATGACACGAGCGTGGACTCCGAGGGGGGCCTGTCCCTTGTCAATTTTTATAATGAAACGGCACTTCATTCGACGGAACGTGGTCATGCTAGGGTATCCCAGGTCGACCATCAATTTCCCTCTTCTATGATCTCGTCGGAGGGCGAAGATTAATGTCGACTTTCGCGGGGTTTTTTTTCGCAGGCCTCTGGTCGCTGGACAGACCCTGCCGAGTGCTCCCCAGTACCCTCTTTCTCTCTCCCTCTCTTTTGCTTATGTTCGGTCTCTAATCAGACCGAACGTGAGATTTGTTTGTATTTATTTAGAAACGGTCGCGTTCGGATTCTAAACGGACCGAACGTGAGATTTATATGTATTTATTTAGAAACGGTCGGCTCTAAGAGCTGGAAACACTCGACGCGACGCGACGGCCCCAGAACAATTTGGGTGTCACCGGACACCACTTCGAGACTTCGTGAGCGAACCCATTGACAGGGCAATCTTATGCAAAACAAATAGTCTTAGTTTTCCACATCGCCTTTCCGTATCGTCGAACCTAATTTATTGCATGCCCTAAACACAGATTTACTAGAATGCCACTACTCCGACGACCAAAGTGCACCACCCACTCGCCCATAGAATATCATGGCAAGGTTTATTTAAGGGCAAAAATTATTTCCAATATTTTTTCCGTGAAAGTTCCAAACCCTGGTTCTCCCATAAAGGGTTGAAGAGAGGTTTCATTACCACGACTAATAGAATGCGGGCGGATCACTACCATTTGGCTGCTTCATTGGCACGATTTAATATAATCTCCGACGGCAAGTGTAGTTGTAACCAAAGCGATGAAACTTTAAACCACGTTATCTGGCAGTGCGAAAAGTATAACATTCAGAGGCACAAATTACTGGATTCCATATACAGGGTGCGGCGCCTAAAACAGGCCACCTGAATAAATCGCTTGCTTTTAAAGATAAAACAAAAAGGATAAACCAACCTTACTTGATATCGAGGGGCTCGTAATCTGATGTCATTAATTTTTATATAGGTGGAGACGTCAAGGAGATTCGAAGGTCAACTCTGGTTTTTTAAATGGAACGGTATGGTTTTTTATTTACATTCTGATAGTGTATTTCCAGACGAATACAATGACCTATTACGAAGGTCATTCAAGGTCACGCAAGGTCAACTGCAATAGAAAATAAAATGTCTCAAAGCACTCTTCAAATACTTTTGCGTCTTCTCTGGTTGTTGGCATACTGCTCTTTCAAATATTGTTAAGGGTCGCAGAACATAAATAAACATACCATCGCATCGTATGCTTACCTGTATCCAGAAATGTTATTAGTAGTTTGATCGAAATATTCAACCCGAGTGTTCAATTTTCAAGAATGCGTTACACGATAGCAGAGAAAGTGGAAATGCTTATCATTTATGGTGAATGTCATAGAATTATGAGGAAAGCGGTACGCGTGTACGGTGAAAGATTTACCGATCGTAATAGTCCTTCGCTTTCTGTCTTTGCAAACATTATAAAAAAGTTTCGAGAAACTGGAAATATGGATAAGAAAAAACGCACTCGAGCCAAAAAAGCAACCGACGATGGAAACACGATAAACATTGTAGCAAGTGTAATACAAAATCCACATGTTGGTACGAGGCAACTTGAACGCGAGAGTGGCATCGGTCGACGAAGTATTTTTCGAATACTTAAAGTTAACAAATTTCACCCATTCCACATTTCGCTGCATCAACAGTCAAGTGAAAATGATTTTCAAAAACGTTTACAGTTTTGCGAATGGGGCCTACGGAAACTGTGCAAGACGATCAAATGTTCTTGAATAAAATTTTGTTTACGGATGAGGCCACATTTACAAACCACGGACAAGTTAACTGTCGCAACATATATTACTGGTCGGTAGATAATCCACGATGGCTACGAGAAGTGGACGAGCAGAGACCTTGGTCCGTCAACGTCTGGTGCGGCCTTCTTCGTAATAAAATAATTGGTCCATATTTCATCGATGGCACGCTAAATAGTCATAAATACGAGAGAATCTTAAAAGACGTTTTGCCAGAATTGTTAGAGGACATTTCACTGGACATGCGACAGTCCATGTGGTTCCAACAAGACGGATGTCCTGCTCGTTCAGCTCGAAATGTTACAGAATTACCGAACAGGACATTTGAAGGTCGTTGGATTGTTCGATCAGGAAGTAATAAATGGCCAGCACGCACGTTCCCCAGACCTGACACCGCTAGATTTTTATTTGTGGGGAAAATTGAAGGAACGAGTATACCGCGAAAAACCAACAACCACAGTTGATATGCAAGAACGTATAAAAAGAGCTAGCTCTGTAATAGATACAACTGAAATTTGTCATGCGGTATCATCGGTATTGCAACGTTTTGGATTATGTCTCGGTGTTCAAGGTCGACATTTTGAACGCTTGAAGTAGCAGCGAATACGTACATAACGTGTTACATGTAAATCGTCGTAGCGTTCGAAGAGTGCTTTGAGACATTTTATTTTCTATTGCGGTTGACCTTGCGTGACCTTGAACGACCTTCGTAATAGGTCATTGTATTCGTCTTGAAATACACTATCAGAATGTAAATAAAAAACCATACCGTTCCATTTAAAAAAACAGAGTTGACCTTCGCATCTCCTTGACGTCTCGACCTATAAAAAAATTAATGACATCAGATTACGAGCCCCTCGATATCAAGTAAGTTTGGTGTGATCCTTTTTTTTCTATCTTCAAAAGCAAGCGATTTATTCAGGTGACCTGTTTTAGGTACCGCACCCTGTATAAAATGGGTTTCCAACTACCTCTAAATATTGACATGCTTATAGCAAAACCTAATATTAAGGCTTGTATTTGTATTCACAATTTTTTCACAGATTGTAAACTATTTATATAAATCTTGTACTATTGTAACATCAACTTGCAACTTTGTAAAACTAAATTGTAAAGCGAAATGGACCCAACTAAGGGTCTAAAGAGCTTCAATAAAAAAAAAATAGAAAATCATTTTGTTACCCCATACAGTTTTTAGAGAGCCAATAAGGATAGACCCGAGTTGACCTTGTGGATGACGCCACACCGAAAGTCACTTCTAACAAATCGCTCGAACCTAACTTGTAACGATAGTACTTTACCTCGAACATTGTTAACACTGTATCTTGTTAAGTTTCAAATACATCTCAAGCGTGTTATTTCCTGAACGCTAATTTTACTTTCAACTAGACGCGGTTACCTTACGTAACCCCGTCATAGCCCCGAATATCGTCGCGAGCAACCGGAACGGATGTTACGCCCCGCGAAGTTCGGTATACGAACTACGGTATTTGGACGTATCAGCTTTCTACCCTCCTTTCATTCGGACCAGGAACGATTAGATGCACGACTTGATCGAAGTTCGTTGTAAGTGGATCGATCGACGCTGGTTTAACGTTTCAGAGTACCAACTGGCCGCACCTGTTCCGCGAAACCGATTGTCTCACTCCGCTCTTTTAGTCCCGAGTCTCCGGACTGGCTCGAAGTTAACTTTAGATTGAAAGCAGCTTACGGTTGCACACCGACTTTCGAATTAGCCGCTCCGTTCCTATCGCTCATCTCCCTTCTCGCGAGGTAGGTTTACCAAGTGTTGCAGAAAAGTTGGGGAGATTCTTTCTAACCCTTTACAGTCGAGGCTATCCTAACTTCAAAATTAAACGTTTCTTCTGACTTAGAATAATTCCATTGTATACGTTTCTTTTTTCATTTTACGCCTCGTACAATACTTAAATGTGTAGTTATCGATTAGCCATTGATTAACCCAGACCAACACATATTTAGTAATGTGAACGATATTGTGAATAATGGTACAGCAATGTTTAGTGGTGACTCTGAGTCACCCCTCGACTATCGAGTGTTAATTAATCATAGATTCTATGTAAAATAAATACAAGAAAATTTCAAATACGATTCTTTTTATCTGAATGCAGCTTCGTAGAAATGTCCAACTTGGTGTGCTGGACGAATGTTCGAGGTCCATCGGGAGGTTCTGTCGCTCTGGCGAACCTGGAAATATGAATTAGCATACCGTCGCTTTGACACGGTTACCGGAACTATGGGTACCGGGAGACTCGGAATTCGATGTTAATTAATGAGAAGTAACGTTAATTATCGAGGTGATAGGGGATCGGGGAAAACGACGCCGACGGTTCTCCGTTTATGCTCGGCGAAGCTTGATCTTCTTCATTAGAATTGCAAAGGAATAAGCGCAGAATATTTTAATATATTCCATTAATGAAATGGAACTGAAAGAACGTGTTCAACCGCAGTCGACTGGAGCACCAGGTGCGAGCTCGTGATAGCTTTGTCGAGCTCGTTCGAACTCTGACTTATATCCAACTTGAATTTGAATTTATTGTTCCGGCGATTTTGACCTCTCGAGTCTGTACCGTGATTCTCGCTTATCGATATTCGTAACGTTATCGAGAAATCATAGTTCGAGCTTCCCTAAAATTCCAGTTGTTTCAACAATCCGGAGAAATGTTTCTAAGTTCGAACTTTTAGAATTCTTCTTGTATAACAAACTGTTTCATTTCCAGGCGGCGCGAGGATGTAATTAGGAAATCAGAGATTCGTAATAAAAGCGGGTAATAATTCTTGAAGGTAGCAGATATTGCTCGCGTTTTTACGAGACGAATCCGCGACGATTTTCAGCGTAACTTTACGCCCCTGGTTTAGCGAAATGTCGACGGCAGACATCGAGGACATATTCTCGACACGATTGTCGTCCGTGCTCCGCTTTTGTCTTTCCCTTTTAACTTTCGACGGGGCAAAGAAAATGGCGAGAGGAAGACGCAGCTGTATCGGAGAATGGTCGAAACATCGGCTAGAACGATTCCCTAGAGAGGAAGCACAGTGATGGCTGCTACAAGGATTAGTTTACGAGACGACGTGCGAAGAAATTTAAAAAAAAAGTGCAATCGCAATCCCGGAGAAAATACTACAGGCTGCTGTTTACAACTTTTTTATCGGCTCTTTCTAAGTGTCGCCACAATAGTTGACCTGGTTCATCGATGTTCACAGTAGCGAATCTTCTGAAAAACCTTTTCTATGTCGATCGATTATTTCAATATATTCTTTCCACTCTTGGAAATGAGCAACGAGAGAGAATTGCTTCACGAATTGTAATTGCAAAGTAAATCGTTTATATTGTATTCAATTATTTCGTAATTCGAAATTCAGTCGCTTGAAATTCAATCATGGCATTATTCATAAATTCATATTGCGCGACCAAAAATAAACCTGTTGCGGAAATAAAAATTGTTCACCTGAATTGCAACAAACTGGAGTGACATAATTGATTTTCTCTGTTGATATGTTCTACGGGTTGAAAATAATATAAAAGTATTTTTATATTCGTCTAATGTTTTAAATTACGCGTACTCGCTTTTGTCATAAATTGATGGTGTGTCGCGTAGACAGATTATTGTATTGGGTTGGCACTATGTGCCATATAGATATTTAAATATGAATAGGTTAGAGACTAGAATGAGCGCGCAGATCAAGTAACGCGGCAAGATTCCGACCGTTGTTATAATAATAAAAGCAAGCGTTGTCAATGTTCTCTCGTTGTGTAAAATGTCACAAGTATCATAAAGAGTTCTGTTATATTCAATATCGATATAAAAGTTTAATAAATATTATTTTACATCGATTAAATGCTATGTAATTTAATGTATGTGTAACAACATAAAGCCAAGATCCACAACATAAATGCATCAAATCTTCTATCCAGTAATTGTGGAAGACTCGGACCGCCGCAAAGGCCACGGTCGACTTTTCACTCTATTCGCAGCCCGTTGCTTCTTTCTTCCGCGGTTCCGCAACTTTTCGCAGCAGCTTTTGTTCGAAATCTATTAGCAGCCACGGCGCACGATGAAATTGTTTGTTCCTAGGAAAGTTGCCTACAGCCACCGCCGCTCAAGATTCCTCCGGTTGCCTCTAAGTCGCTTAAGCTTTGCTTGACACGATTTCACGTGACGACGTACTCGGAGCCCCTGTCCAACTTTCCCCGATATCTTTTAGTTCATCCTACGCTACGTCCCGCCTTAGATCCTAACTTCGGACAATCCTCCGGTTGTCCCCTCACTTGGAACTTCGCTAAATTAATCCGATTTATTCAGCCGGATTCAGACGACCGCTTTATCCACGGATAAAGCTTCACTCGACTTACAATCATATCTTCCGCTTCATTTCATTTAATAACACCCTGTACAAGTTCTAATTGTAACTGTTTCCGCTCCGAGACTCGACGACAACTTGTCCCGAGAAGTTTCCCCCTCGCTCTCGCGAAAGTACTTCGACTTTTCTTTCTTGGTGACCCACTGGCAATTAGCTTAATGTTGCGCCGCAGAAGTTTCCGCAAACACTTCTACACATACATTGATTCGAAAAGTTCAGATTTACTCTCCCGCGTTCTTCCAGCCCTTTTCGAACCGCTCGGAGCTTCGTTTCATTAACGCTACAATGATTGGCCAATCATTTTATGCCTGAGAAACGCGCAACATTATGCCAGATTGCGGATTCGTGAAACATCAAATTATTCAGAAGAATTTCCTTCTCCTCGAGCTTCGCAATTCGGAAAAATGTAAAATATTCGAGAATGTTCCCGTTAACGGTATGGATGAAATTTTTATTCCGTTTTCACCGCGAGCGGTCGTTTAGCCGGCGAAATAAACTCGCGCATGTAATCCGCGGAAATGGGAATTTGCATAAAAGCCAGCAGTCCCGTGATTACTCGAAAGAGTACAACAAGCAACGCTTTAGCGGATCTAGAATCGCATCCTAGTTCCAGCAGCAATCGAATAAAACCTTTTCTCTACTCGAATAAATGCAACGCAGTTTAAGCGAATCAGGTCAACCGGTATTCTAAAAAATTAGCTTAGGTATCGTAACACTCGGCGTTTAAGAAAGCTTTAAAACACCTAAATAAACTCTCTTGGAAAAGAAAGGGCTTGGCGAGCCGTCCACGCCCGAAAACTTCAATCTCGCGAAGAAAATACTTCGTTCGCGTAACAGAGAGCCACTTGCTTGCGATCCTTGGAAAACTCGTAAACAGTAATTGAAACCCAGATGTTTCGCAATTAACGGGAAAGAAAGTAATTAGCGATCGCGGCGATAGTTTCAGTTTCTTCGTGTAATTCTATCGCCGAAGAACGGTTCGTGGTGCATTCAGGAAAATCAGAATACATAATTGTGGCAGCAGCGACCAATTTGCCTTAAGCGGATTCGTCCGTTTTGGTCGCGAATTTTAAGCAGAAGCTTAGAATTTTTTTCCCGGCAAATGGGAAAAGATTTAAAATGTCACTTTTTATGACGCGCCATTCGGAAGTTAATTTGACGTCCGTTTTACGTAAAGAATGTAGAAATGGTTTGCGTTACGCGAATTATTTTGACACGTCTATACCTGTCGGTACCTGTACGCCTCATCGAAACTGAAATAAAAGGTTTAACGAAAAGCGTCTGGGAATAAAACAATATTAAGTATACGATAATATACGACAATATTAAGTAAGCGACTATTTCTCCCGAAAATGACACGCTAAGACCGGGAGACAGGTAGTAAGAGAGTTGTAAGCCGTTGTGAAAATGGAATGGAGTTGTACTGTAGATGCGGGCTGGATCGGTGCCGAAAGCGAGACTTAGATATTGAAATGGGCTTGAACGCGCGGGGACTAGTTCAATCTAGTTCACACGTGTTTTGGTGGATGGAGCGAGTCGCGGGAAGTTGGAAAAGCAATTAGACGCACTTGAGAAGATTCTCCTCGGAGATCGCAAGCTCCCAATAGCGACCTCGAGCTCCCGACAGCTTGCTTAGACGCTTCACTGTCGCTCTCGCGCTATATTTAAGATGAGAGCGTTCACGGTTTCGCGGGGAAAATCGCGTATTGAAAAATATTGCGCTGAAACAGAGGGGAGGCACTTCCTTTCGTTCCCGTTTCCTTTGAGAAATCGCGGCGCGGTGCACACCGGTGACAAGCGGTTGATATTGAAATGTCTTTCCCGAAGGAAACACGCGACTTCTCGAACGGTACGTGAGATTTCCCATTGGACACCCCAGGGTTACGCAGAGGTTGTGTCTATTAAATTGAAAAATTGAAAATCCCATAAACATCGGCGGTCTAATCGTTAGAAATGCGTGTGAATGCGTATCGTCGGTGATCATCAGGGATCCCCTCGAAATTGTACCGCGCAAGCTGACGCGACGCGACGGCGTGGATCGGCCGATGGAACTCATCAATCTCGAATAAATTCGATCGTTCGTTAACGACACGTGAAAAAATTTCATCAAACGCGATCGTATTTTACAATCTATCCCCCGTCATCGGCATCGTGACAAAGGGTCGTAATGAAATTCCGACGTGCGTTTTATTAAAAATATTGGAAGCTCGTTCGCGGAATATTGCCAGTGATATTCATTTTTCGAAAAACTAATAACTGACGCACAATATGACTTAGTTTTTTGCTGTCGCAGCTGCACCGCGGCTCGAACGGTTCCGAATGTGTAACGAGTGTCGTTGAGAAACGAGTTTACGAGTGTACGAGAACTGTGGTACAAAGCGACTCGAACGAAAGCGTAATTAACTAACGTAACGTGTTTATTTCATTCGCAAACTGGTACTTTTGGAAAATTAGATCCACGTATTTACAACCAGACTGTACAATTTTATTTTAACGACGTAAATACTTTTGTCAGACACTCTGTATACAGAAAAACACACGTTAAACGTTGATTGGATTTTTTGAAAAACGGGAAACGAGCGTTTCCCAGATGGTCGCGTTCCCGAGAATTCTGTTATGAAAGTATAAATTTTGCATAAAGTGAACCGGACCGGAATAAGGAATCGTTATTTCCGATTACATTATTCAATAGCCCGAGCTTCTAAATTGTTGGATATATTTTATACATTTTCCGGCATTTCCGAGAGTTGTTTTCGTTCGCGTAACGACGCTGTTGAACCACGCTCCGGACCAATCTGTGCGTGAAACAATTTAAAGATCCGTGGTTCCAAGGGAAAACCGCGGCGGGATCAGCCTGTATTTATTTACAGTTGCCAGGCCCGAGTTCGCGCGGCTCGGCGCAAACATTATTCTGTTTCCCGTAGGACAGTAAATATCACAGAGGAACACCCGCATAATATCTCTACCTGAACAGCTGCCTACATTTTTCCCGATATTAGACTTTCATATATCGCGAAACAATTTCGTCGCGAACAAATAACGCGCGCGCTTAGCATTTTTCTTGCTCCATGGATTCGCTGGAACAATCGAGATCTTGCTATTAGTTCCCTTTCGCACATACGCGTCCGAAATTTCCCAGTCTCGTTTGCTTTCGTACAAGCTGACCTAACCCTTCAGAGTTCTGCTAATGTAAATGGATCGTGGTTGAACCACGTAATTGAATTACATTGTAATTTACAGGTAGTCACAAATCTTTTCTAGGCCTCACGGTGACCTTGATTCTGGTTTGTCGGTCACGAATACATAGCAGTGACCTGGGAGCAATTCGTTTCCCATGTTTTCGCTGTTATTTATAACGCTCTTCGCTCGGAGGCGACAACAACGATTGAATGAAAGGGGTTGATGAATGGTTGCGCGCCTACTCGATCGTGTTACAAGAGCACCGTACCGTTCGGAACGGCTATAATGACTCTGGAGACAGAAGAATAGCTTGGTGCTCAGGTAAACTCATTGGAAAGTCATGAGAACGAGGGGGATTGAATGGAAAACGGTCTCGGAGAGCGTCAAAGCGCGCGAAAGCGAATCGAGGCGGGCCACCGGGTTCGAATGGATTGAGTTTGGCTCCGGGTTTATCAGAGATCGGTTCGACAAGGTCCGAGGCTAATCAGCGCAAGTTACGGAAGTATAGTCGCAGCCTGGAACCCGGTGTAAGCGCGCTAGGATGAATCGGAGCGGAACTCGGAATAGCCCGAGGCGTGTCCGGCGAAGTCAACGAGGGTCTAAGTCGATTGAGGGCATTTAGATAAGTTGTGCCCTGCTATCTTCTCTGATACATAAACATGCGACTTAGCCTGAACTCGACGGGATCGACGGGACAATTTATTACACGGAGCCGGGCCGTTACTTAAGCCAAGTGGCTACGTATGTTGCATTTAATTGGCGGTATCTGATCCGCCCTTGATTTCATTAGAAAATAGAATCTCCGACGGAGATGGAATTACAAAAGGGCTGTTCCCTCGGCGTCCTCGGTAAATTGAACGCGGTGGTCACCGTCCGCGCCAACCTAATGAAATTCACAAATCCGGCACTCGGGTAAGAAGTAGACAGCGGATCTTTATGCATTTACGAAATTGTTAAAAAATTCACAAGAAAAGGGTTTTCAAATTTTTATTTTAAGGGAAGAAAAATAAGATTCGCCTTAGTTTCTGTTTCTTGCAATCGATGCATTTTTATTTTGCACAAAGATCCGCAGTCTGTTGACGAGTCAGCGTGTACATCTTATCCAATAAAAATTTGATACCGGAATTGCTACGAACTGAAGCGAGCTGGACATTTATTTTCATTGGCAGGTTGAAAATAATATAACGGTATTTTTAAATTCTTCTAATGTTTTTACCGTTTTGCATTACACCCGCTCAACAATATTTTTAAATTCTTCTAATGCTTTTACCGTTTTATATTACGCCTACTCATTTTTTCAATAAACGCATAAAATCCGCTGTCTATTTATAAATAAAGTCTATTAAATTTTTTTCCTGTTACCGTAAGCACCTGGCTGACAGGTCTGACTATATTCCGCTGTTTCCACTTAGCATAAGCAGTGCTCGCCGTTCGCAGTATTCCAAAACAAGAGGGACGAGTTAGAATCGTTTATAGCAAGGCAAGAGGGAATTGTGTTCGGACAGGATAGAAGTAAACTAGGGACAGCGTATGGTCAGACAAGTGGAATAGAAACGACGTAAAAATCAGGAAAGTGGAATTGGGAATTTTATGGTTATATGTAGAAGCGGAGTGTGTACGACCGACGGGAGGAGACAATTTGTATGGGAATTAACCGAGGGTCGAGTAAGTGGACCGGGGTACGTCTATGGACAGACAAGAAATAGAATTGGACAGCTATGATCGGACCAGTAGAACAGGGACGGGCTGTAACGCGACAAGTGAAATTGGAACGACCTGCGGTTAGGACAAACGGTGTAGGAGCACTTAATAACCAAGCAAGTAGAAATGGAATGGTTTGTGGTTGGATAAGTAAAATGAGGATGATTTGTGGTCGCACGAGTCAGACACGTTCGGACTTTGTCAGGTGGATGAATCGTTGGAATAATGCGATCATAACAAGTTCGCGATTCACATTATTCTCTTTACATTCCTGAAATTCCTCACGCCATTCTGTAATTAACCTCTTAACCGCGGAATTTAGTTTTAAAAATCCCCGAACGAGCGCGGAACTAAAATCGAGCAACGACGAGTATACGCGTCGAACGCAGAGCAAATGGTCCTATTATAAATTTTACGAAAAACGAGGAAGGATTACATTTTTATTTGATAAAAATTTAACAATTCATTCTTGAGAAGGTTATTGTTATTGCACCGCGATAGAGTTCTGAATTGACGTGGATACGCGTCGAACGCAGTTAACTGGTTAAACGATCGAAGTGCAAAGAGTTCAATATTTTCTGCTTAAACAGATGGAGATCGGAGAAGCGAGAACAGGCGGGCAATAATTATGCAAATATCGAACAAGAGAGCTAGCGTCGCATGATATGTTTATCAACCACCGACATCCCTCTCGAATTAAGTGTACACGTATACGTCGTTATCCTCGAGGAGATTAATCTTCCAGCATCCTACAAATTCTGGGCTCCCGCATCCATAATGTATCCGTTGAAATCTACTTCTTCCACGGCGAACAAACGGATGGTTGATAAATGACCGCGGAACATCCCCCGCAGCATGCATCATCTCTCGATGCATTCCGGCGACCTTAATATCCCGGGAACTATGAGATTCGTGAAGAATATTTTCAGGTGCCCAAAGAAAATATCTGCGGTGATCTCGGAACGGTATCAGCCACCGAGGGGATGAATTTCCTCTGTGACAGTTTCCTCTTGCGGAATAAGAAACATTCGTGTAGGGTTTCACAATACGTTCGCCGCACAGTGAGACGAAACGACCTGACGGTTTATATACTGTATCGAATTTCTCACAAGTTGGGTTCATGCAACAAATTACATTCAATTAAAGCAGTGGAAATGTTAGAAAGATTTAAGGACATCGATGTATTAGTTCCAACTGTATAAAATAATTGGAAGAAAAAGTTTTCTAGGTGTCTCCTGTTTTTTGGAATTGATGTAAAAAAATTTTATTTTGCAGTCTGGTAACGCGTTGCAAACAAAGATCCTCGTTGACAGCAATACACAGGAGCCAAATTAAAATTGTATTCTTCTTCTAATTATCCTATTAAGCTGGAACTAATGTATCGATGTCCTTAAATATTTTTAACATGTTCACTCCTTTGAATTACATTTACGTTTAGGTGCAGGCATGCTCGTCGAGTGCACACATTGTCGCCGGTTGCTCGCGCGCGAAGATAAAGTAACTTGTCTTCGACCGATTCGAATTCGAAGTTCTGACGCGTTCCGAACCAGACGCGAGAAAGTTTCTGCATGCTGAGCGTCTTCGGCGCGTCGAAGTTTCGAGCCGAAAGAACCGAGTCGCGGAACCGGAAACGTAGTCCTTATTGCGCGAAGGCTGTTCGGCATGTAGCTGATTACAGCTGCGAGTCGGCCGTGTAACGCCTGCGAGTTAATTTCGACGGCAAAACTGCCAAGCCGCGCCGCCTCCGGCAACCTGTAATTTCTAGCTCTTCGCTTGCCCCCAACATCCGCACTTAAGCGACGAGAAAACTTTCCGGCAATCAGCCATTTTATGAATGTTAACCCCCGGTTACTCGCACCCTAATTCTTACGCGATTGCTCGAGCGACCGCGGTGTGATTCCAACTTTTTTAATCAAAATGAAATAAATCCTTTACAGGGGCCAGATCTTCCAGTGATTTTAATATCGTGATCATTTTCAACGTTTTTCCTGTTTTCAGTCAAATTCGTTCGAGCGAAAATAGTACCATTATCACGAGTGTCTTTACAGTGGCACCAACAAGAGGATAACTGAAACAAAGTTTCGCGAACAACGAAGATAAAGTTTCATTATAGGAAATCCAAGACAAAAGGCGTACGCTGTTGCAACGCAAAATATCGTTAAAGTATGGAAACAAACTGTTGGGTTCTTGCATGAATCTTTAGCAATATTTTGAATGGATTTAAAACTACTTCCTGTGTTTGCTTAGGATGCGTAAAAGAACCGGGAATTTATAACTATTACGTGCGTCTGCAAACGTTCCGGCAATTATGAGGGTTAGAGTTATAAATTCTTTTTCCCTTTCCCTCTACCTTCAGTTACGATGTATCCAACACAGACTTTTGCAGACCAGAGGTCTGTAGGCCAGTTCTGTACGAGCACTTCTAGCAAACGGTTGTTGAGTTGACAGCACCGAGCAAGTTATATTTACACATAGTTTTTATTTCAATAAATATCCTGTGTCGTTTTGGAGGCAAACTCTGTTAATTATTCAACACAAACTACAAAGGGTGTACGCGCGAATACTTCATACATCCACTGTATATGTACAGGATCAAAGTTACAATATCCCATGAGCATGAAAGTGTAATAAGGCCAGGCCATGATTGTTAATTTCGTTTCGAAACAAAGAAGTCTGACTGGGACGTGACTAATTGAAGAAGAAGCTAGCAGGCGAGGGACTCCTGATTAATGAGACAATGATCCGGGTTTCTTTCATCGCGAGTGATTATGCTGGTGACCATTATTCGCGATCGAATGAACGGTGATTCTTGTTCTGTCGGATTAATGGTGTTGCTGGTCTCAAGAAACATCGGGGTAGATTTATTTCACGGGAAACGGGCACTGCAATTCATTACGCTTGAAGATTTCGGGACAATGCTAACGTGACTTGAGAGAAACAGGTCTCCTTAGCAGTGCAGTGTGCACATGTGCTCGTAACTAGATCAATATTTCCCTGGAGCGAGTGTTGCAGCGACGAGTTGTTGCAATTTTCATTAACTATCATTTTGAGTAGCGCTGCACCCTGGACGCCTCTCGTATTATTTATAGTGACCATGCTGCGAATGTTTATGCTCTTCAAACATGTTAAATTATGTAAATTATATGTGTATGTACGTCACAATAGTCGACTATCGCTTAGTCGATACAGAGTCACAATTTAAACTGAATAAACTATACGAATTGTTGCTACACTAGTAATAATGAATTAACGATGTCCGTCCGTGATAATTTATGTGCGGAAATTGAATGTCGTTCATTATGCGAAGCAGTAATTTAAAAGCAAATATCGAATATACCTATTCTATTTCCATTTAGCGTTGCCATCATTTTGCCATCCATGGTTGCATTAAATTCGCATTGTAGCTGCATCACGCGGTTGCAAATTGAAACACAACGAAGCCACGTTTATTTCGTACTTTGCTCGATAATTCGGTAAATCGTGAATTTAATGTATTTATTTACTACTATTTAATGTCTTCGCTTTTTTCACGATGTTATTTTCAAAGTTCTACAAACGAAGATTTTGGTTTATAATCTGAACACTTTTCTGATTTTAATTTAATTAAGGCTGTATTTGCTAGGAAAGAAAATACATTTCTATTTCACTCCGGTTTGTTGCAATTCAGGTAGAAAATATTATTTTGCATAAAGATCCGTTGTAATATATCGTGTTATCGTATATATCGTTAAGTAAAATTATTTTCTTTACCAAATATATATTAATAAATGTGCTGCATGCGTTTCTACCAGAATTGTTACGAAGTTATCGTGTCATCGCTGGTGCACTACCAAAATCTGTTTTTGTGTAAATATTCATAGGCAGGCAAGGACTAGGAGGGTGAAATAAATATGTATAAGAAGCCTTAAACTTGGCAAAGTACATAATACCGTTTCATAGACCCTTCCAGGACAAATTAACGGAGATAAAATGGCATGTTAGTTAGAGCTCTTTGCATGTTGCACGACCGTCGCGCCGGGTTTGAAATTCCGTTTTTTCATCGCGATGTCAAAGGTTGAAGACTTCGGTTTTCTTTTATCGTTCCTCTGAACGATGGCTCCCCCAGCGAGTGATAAAATGCAGAAACTGCCTTTTAAGTTTTGCACTCTCGAGAATCGTTCCGGTTCAAGAATTTAGTGCTGCTACAATTCGGGCATTTCCAACGCAATGCAGTTCGGGTCGAATTAACTTCCCCATTGCCGACGATGTCGCAGTAAATTCTTTGTAGATCAACCGCAATGGTCGAGAAGTCTACGAACGATTCCATAAAAACCCGCGGACGCAAAAATTTATGATCTTCATCCCGTAAAACCATGAGTTTTAAATCTTCCATGAGAATCAATTTGCCCAAAAAAAAGCTAATAACATTTTCACTGTAGTCTTTTCACAGTGAATCTTCAAATCGACGAGAGCGATTTTCCCTTCGTTCGATCTTCAGAAAATGAAGTTCGAAAATGTGAAACAGCATGAAGATCCTCGATCCAATCACAACTTCGTCGCTTCGACGAGCTGAAACATCTTCCAGAAAACGTTTTCAAGGTTTACGCTTTAGAAATACAATGAAAATGATGATCGACTTTTCAGCACGTCCAAATGATGATACATCATTACGGAGGAAATTATATTATTTGATCGAGAATATCAATTTCTCGACTCTGTAAAATCTGAAACCAGAACTCGCTTCTCGAAAAGCTTTTCCTCGCTGATTTGAAATCCGACGGATTTAATATTCCCGGAAGAATCTAAAATTCTTTTATTCTTTTTCTATTTGATGTTAGTACGCGGTCGTACGTAAGTGTACACTTTCTTCAACAGAGCTCTGTAAGTTTGTTAAAACCTGGAAATCCTGTAAAATTATTATAAGAGCGTTGACTGTGCCAAAGCCAGTTTAGGGAGACCGGCCGTTTCTTCCCTCGCGAGCGTGTTTCTGCGTTCCATCTCGAGCACGTGGCCGCGGATGCATATCCGCTGCAGGTGGCGACGGGACAGAGTTATCAGAGCCGCAAAGAATTCGTCGTTTTACCGTATCGCTTTCGAGCGGGACGGAGCCCCAGTTTCCCAGCGCCGACATTAAATATGTACAAGAGAAAGAAAGTTATCTACTTTTCGAAGAATCCAGCGGGACGCGAAGAGATCCGCGGAAGGAGAGCGAAAAGAGAGAACAACGCTGTTCTTTCGCGTCGTTGTTGTGTCGATTCGCGAAGTTTCGTATGGTTACTCGCCGATTTAATATTGAGCAACTATTTAAAGTAATCGGATCGGATAGAATGGAATTTGAAGGAATCGCGTTTCGTCCCAGAATTGTCGGAGGATTCTTCGGTAAGGCTAATCCGACAACTCCTGCCTTATACGCGCGCAGATCCGAACGTGTTGATCTGTATTGACTCCGACTTGCACGGTATCGATTGCAAGCGAGGAAGAAGCTTGGTCGAGAAGAGCTTAGTAATCACTCGTTCGAAGGCTCGGAACGAACTGTGCGCGAACTCGACTTCCTCTCTCAACGCAAGGTCCGAGGCGCCTCGTGGATGAGAGGTTGGCCTTAAGGAAAGGAGAGGAACAAGTCAACTATTGTAACGAAGGAGGAACATGTCCGGATTGGTGCTGTCAACCTTTCACTTTCCAATCAGGATGTCCGATAGTTCAAACCTCCCTCCGTTGGTCCAGAGGATAGTTTTGTCGGAAGGAGGAGTGGGGCTATGGCTGAGTCGGAAAATGACGAGTTTTAGTACAAGGGTACTTGATGGTTGACCGATACACCCCTTGATGGTGTCGCAAGAGGTTTATGGTTATCCTAGAGTCTAGGACCTAGACCATACTTAACGAACGCGAGAGTGTTTTACGTTCATGCGTTTATGATCGTGGACAGAGGGTAGACTGTTCCGAGGGTTACAAAGAATTTGACTTTGATGGTAGGCACATATGGATCACATCGGTGGAGAAATCCAGCTGAACACCCAAACGGTCCATTTGGTCGCGACTGTCTCGGGAAAGAGATGTGAAAGGTGATTCTCCGTTATTCTATTGTTTCCGCGAAGACATCTAGCTAGTTCCAGGGAACGACACTTTCACTCCTAGGATTTCAACGGTGTTAGAAAAAAGGGATCCCGATGTTGGACCTCTGATTTACTGTTCTTTGCGAAGAAAACGTTTCTCTTTAATTTACGGCTCTTGCGACGGAACAACGCTGAAAGCGTTATTACTTTCGGAGTGTCGCTGACCGGAACCAAGTTTCGCGTGATTCGGCGAACTTCGACCGTCGCCGATGCGCGATACAAGCATTACATGTTTTCGAGAAAAAAAGAAAAGATTGTAGCAAAACAGACACCATGTAGATAACGCCCAACGTTACCAAACAAAGGTCTCTTTGTATGCAGATACTGACTGAGATTATTCAAACGACTCCGGTTACAGTTTCAAACTATACGCCACTCGGGTTCTCTTATTTTCGACACTGGAACAGGTTGAGCTCGCTGCTACGAACCATTTTTCTTTGTCGGGAGCAATTATTCGCCATTCTAGCCGCCGACGATTCAATGGGGTCTACTTATACGGTAGCTCGCTCGGTATAACTTTTGCAAAATCGGACCATACGATCTGACCTTTCGAAAAAAATTCGACAGACTTCCATTTGAAACGTTAAATGACGGGTCTAAACTTTACTGGCGCAATCTAAAGGGTCGCGCATTTTATGACACCCGTGCGACGTCATTTTTCAGTGCATCGGAAGGTACAGGAAGATGCAGATGTACTTTATGCAGCAGTTATACAGGGTGGTCCACGCAACTTGCACACCTATAATAAGCTCCAAAGTATGCGTTGCACGGAAAAGTTTGTATACAGAAGTTGCATGGTCCGAAGGGGTACATTATGTGGTGTATGTATTTTTTTTACAGGTGGAAGCGTGTCGCAGATTTGAAGGTCGACTTTGTTTTTTTACATGGAATACTATATTTTTTGTACCAAAATATGGAAGAATGTCAAATGCTGAGTAAAAAAGTATTGACCTTCTTTAGTCCTAGACCTAATAATTAACGAGTAATTTCACTTTATTTACCGAAAATTTTCTTTGCATAATATCAAGTTAGAAATTCAACTTTATTACAGATTTCCGCAGAACAGTGGGATGTTTACGTGACAATGTTTGTTAACATGGGTGACCTAGTAGCTTATCGCAACTAACATAAGTGTTCGAAGTGATATCCATTGCGAGCGTAATGCATGCTTCACGAATACGTTGTTTCATATTCTCAGGGGTTGTCGGTGGTTCACGATACACTGTATCTTTAACTTTGCCCCACAAAAAATAGTCTAAAGGAGTAAGGTCCGGTGAGCATGGAGGCCACAGAAATTGTCCACCACGACCAATCCATCGATTGGGAAATTTTCTATCGAGTACTTGCCTCACAATACGTGCGTAATGTACAGCGCAACCATCGTGTTGATACCAGAGTTGTGTGCGAATATTTAATGGTACATCTTCTAA
>CM052198.1:11530109-11642970 GCA_028455805.1 Lasioglossum figueresi | reverse complement strand
ATCTTCTAATAAAGATGGTAAAGCGATACACAAAAAGTTTGCATATTGCCCCGTCAGTCGATCATCAATAAAATATGACCAAATCACTTTATTGCCCAATATTCCACACCACGCGTTAACGCTCCATTGACGTTGATGGTCAACTTCTCTCATCCAATGAGGATTTTCTGGTGCCCAGTAGTGCATGTTTCTCAAATTAACTTGCCCGCGATTAGTAAACGTTGCTTCATCGGTGAATAACACTTTTTGTGAAAAAATATTGTCATTACTCGTTTGATGCAAAAACCACTGGCAGAATCGAACGCGGTTTTCATAATCCGTTCCATGGAGCTCCTGATGAAGCGATAGGTGATAAGCATGATGTTTTTCGTTATGAAGAATTCGTAGTACACTTGTTTTACTAATGCCAGAACCTCGTGAAATCTGTCGTGTACTAATATGAGGATTTTCTGCTACCGATGCTAGGACAGCAATTGTATTTACATCGGAAGTGGCAGTTTTCGTTGCGTTACGTTTAGTAACGTTAAAACTTCCGGTTTGCCGAAGCGATTTACAGATTCTATCGAATATCCACCGAGATGGCTGATTTCGTTCAGGAAACCTTTCGGCATACATAGATTTAGCTCTTGTTGCGTTTTTACGGCACTCGCCATAAATTAAAAGCATGTCAAGTTTTTCGCTATTACAAAATTTCATTTTTGCTTTTATCTTCCTTATAATTACGCGCAAACACCGAGGATAACTTCGATACCGAATCACGGACATGATAGGAGATTGCGGATCATAAGTAGACGTTGTCGTGTTTATAAACATTGTCATGTAAACATCGAGCTGTCCTGCAGAAATCTGTGATAAGGTTGAATTTCTAACTTGAAATTACGCGAAGAAAATGTTCAGGAAATAAAGTGCAATTACTCGTTAATTATTAGGTCTAGGACTAACGAAGGTCAATACTTTTTTACTCAGCATTTGACATTCTTCCATATTTTGGTACCAAAAATATAGTATTCCATTTAAAAAAACAAAGTCGACCTTCAAATCTCCGACACGCTTCCACCTGTAAAAAAAATACATACACCACATAATGTACCCCTTCGGACCATGCAACTTCTGTATACAAAACTTTTCCGTGCAACGCATACTTTGGAGGTTATTATAGGTGTGCAAGTTGCGTGGACCACCCTGTATATATCTTTAAATGTCATCGTGAAATTGATCTTTTCCCGTTGCGAGCAGTTCTGGTTAACATTCAGCCACTTTCAGCGAACATTTCATAGACTTATTAACTGGAATGAATTTTTGAAATTTAGACAGAGAAAAATGTGTCGAGAAGAATGTGTTAACCAGAATGTACGGGAAGCTGAAAATTAAGGGATCGATTTTCGAGCGTCCGTTTGACCCATCATGCATCGGGTACGATGTAGAGTCCCCTCTATCTAGGGTGAAGCTGTCGCGTCATCGAAACGCGTTGCCGCATTTTCCTTCGGCCGACGAGAAGGCTCGCAATTTACGCTAATTCGACGAGAATGGCTTTGGGGCTGCAATCGACGCGAGCATTTCTGCGAATTGCTGGAGGAATTCCCTCGGCGCGGCTCGGCGCCACGGCCGGCCCCGGGAAAATCAAATATCTTGCGAGCTAAGTGAGCCTAACGCTTTGAATCCGCTAATGGAATCCATCGATGGTCAAACAATTTTCGGTAACGCCGGATGAAACGCGGAACTGGCACGCGACCCTCTTCCCATCGCTAAACAGCGGATTTCTTCCATGAGAACCATTACATTCCTTGCTTTAATATTTTGCATACATATCTATTGGCATGTGAGGTACAACTGTGATTTTTTTAGAAGAAATATAAGAATAATAATTATAATTTAGAAAATATAGGATACTTTGGTCAGATTTGATTTACATGTTCTCTGCATTAGAGAAAATTAGTAAGATCCTTTAATAACAAAAAATCGTCTGCATCCAAATTTGAATAATGTATATTTTTTGAAAAACTGTGGCGAGCTACACCAGAACACCCACTTGATTTGCTGACGTCCGATAATAATGGGAAGAGGATGGTTCGTGATAGCGTGCCGCATTCTGCGAGAAATTTATTTGCTGGGTTACCTGCTATCACCGGCGCACTGGAATCGCGACGTGTAACCTAGATTCAATAATTTAGTGGGTGTTTAGGGAGCGCACTCTTGGCGTAGCTGATTTATTATTGCATCAAGATGCTGACGGGAGGCTGCGCGAACCTAATAGAAATTCATGAGGCTCTGCTTTTGTAAATTCTCGTTGATACATAGTTCGTTGGTTTACAGTATTTTTCAAACGGTGTATAAACTTTTTAACTTGCCGGGTACAAATATTTATCCACGCGACAGCTCGCTACTTAGAATATCATGAAATCTCGATCAGCCGAACAATATGTTGAAGTCAAAAAATGTTGTAAAATAAAACTCAAGAATTGTGTAACATTGTATTGGGTGGCGTGCGTCACGTCGAAATGACGATCGACGATCAAAAAGACGATCGGCAGCCGGAGCGACGAACAAGACAAGAGTCGCGAGCTCAGTTCGACGATAGAGTCGGTTTAGGCAGGATATACCTGGTGCTGTTATCCATTAGCTATTTAAAATAAAGTTATTGTCAAAAGTTACCTATTTCACTAAACTGATTTATTCCACTAAACATCATATCCCTTAACACAATAGGTAGCACTGTTTACCCCCGAGAACTCGTTAAAAGCGTACCGATCGATGCTACACAACTTCCGATACGTGGAACTTCTATCAAATTGTTCAGTTTCCCAAAAAATGAAGCAAACGGTGGCTCTGCGGAGCATGTCCTTGCGAAGATATCAAAAGTTTCTATGAAGTAGCAGTAACTCGGAATGTACTGCTCTACTTATTCTAGAGCCGTTCAATTATGTGACTTAAAAGTGAAATAACAATTCTGTTTGCGACTCTAAAAATTCTATCTCGTCATCCGAGAGTCGCCAAGCTTCAATCAAGTTCTCAATCGCGTAAGACAAACGAGATATCATCCCGTTCCACGTGCTCCACAGCGAATTCGAGTCGTACTAAAAAATTAATTAATGACACTTCTCGTTCGGTCAATTAAGGAACCTTCTTTCAATTCTAAGAGTTACTTATCGCCCACGAGATTCGTCACGGGTGAAATCACCTTCCGTTGAATCTCCTTATCCTACAATCGATGCAGAAGCTTCTCGACCAATTAAAAAGGCAACGAAGTTTCCGAAAATCCTAAAAATCGGTATATCTGCCATCCTTCGATTCACAAAACGTTGGTCCGAGCACTGAGCATTTCAAGCGCCCAATCGCTTCACGCAAACGAGACAGCATTCTCTTCTGTTTGTTCTACATCGAGCTCGTCATCGTGCTTGAAACTGTTGCACTATCGGCAACTGTTCGAATTCCTTGGAGGGTTCCCGGTAGCCATGCAACGCAAAATTCCGCTCTGTTCGTTTCGTTTTTCCGCGTGTAAACATCCATCCGCACACGGCACACAGATTTGTATAAATCGTCGCGCGAGTTGAGTCGGAGCGTTGTAGGTTCTCTCTCCGTCTCGCGTTTTCATGTCACGTATGCCGCTATATACACGCTCGTACTACTTGAGCTTCGCGGAGCAAGCGCGCCGGGATCGATACAGCCTAATTAGCGGTCACTAATTTTTCTTTCGTCCCTTGAGGAACCGCGCGATGTCAGGCGGCCCGCAAAAGCCGTTTCTTTGCGTAAAATCGTTGAAAAATGTCTAATTTTATGAATTAGGTTTTTATTGTATAAAATCTTATATTCTTCTTTACGAATCTTTACGTATTGTACGAATTAGGTTGAAATCAGAGTCGCGAATCGGGAGCGAGTATCGCGAAAATCGAGGACAGACCATCGTCGACCAAGAATAGGTTTTTTTATGGCTTGTTATGCCGTGCCGGAACGACGTTAGATCGTCGGAGCAGACAATAGGTTCGCGCGATCGATGCGGTTAATGCGAGCAATATTTCTCCGCGGAGACGCAAACGCCCACGTAACGAAACAAAAAAGGACCGAAAACGCGACGGAAATAACAACAACGCGACTATCATGCGGCCGTGTGTCACCGGTTTTTTCCCGCAAGTTTTTCAGCCATTCGTTAGGTTGTCCCGTCCGCGTTTGCTGGCCGGACTTTTGATTATATTAACCCTTTGCACACGAACGCCGACCGAGAATTTCACTCGAAATGATTTCTGTTTCGTCGAAATGTTCCCATCGATAATTGGAGACTTTATTTTTCTATATTGAAAATATTTGCACTTCTGTTTTCCGAATTCTTTGTTTAATATATCGTCAGATATTCGAAGAGTAACGAATTTTTACAGTTTTTTTCAGCTCGGTTTTTCGATGATTGTCTCGCAGCATACTGCGCTCTAAGCTTATGAAATTTTCAAGAGTAGTTTTACTCTTTCGCACTCGAATGGCGAGTGCAAGTCGACGCTAGAAGTTACTATACGACTGGATGCGTTCTCTGCATTATTAAATTTTGACTGCGTTTAGTAAATTGCCAACAATTTAGGTCAATTGGATGGTGCATGGTCAAAACGTTATTATTGTTATTATTATGGCTATCGTGCAAACACTTCCTGCCGCAGAGAGTTTAGCTTTGATCTAATTGCAAATGAATTTCGCCGAGGCCGTAGTACGCATTTATTGGAAGAATTATAGTTATATAATTAAAAATATAAAAATGATTACAAGAGTAAGTACACAGGTACAAGAAAAACATTTCTCAAATTACGAATATCGTACACGTTGAAGTTATTATGGAATGAAACTTTTCGCAATGAAACAGCGTAGAATGCAAAGAATTCAACATAAATCGATATTCCGCTGGTTTCAACGAATTCCAAATGAACCTGCGTACCTTTGTTCGCGAGGTGACTTTTTTTATTAAACGCAGCTTGTAAAAATGGCAGTGTAAAACCTCTGGTATTCCTAACATTTATGTAAATACTTCACCGAACGTTCTGGTAGGCGGACAAAGTTTCCCAGCTTTTTACGAGCCACCATCGTACCGTATTCGCTGTTAAGACTTTCGCCAGTAAATTAAGTTCTGTTCAAAGAATTACCAGAAAGCTCAACCAGTGGCGGCTCGCGTCAAGTGGAGGCCCCAAGCGGTAAAAGTTTTGGTGCCCCAAAACTCAAGTTGGAAACAGAAGTTGCAAGAAAACTCTCATAGACTTATCAACAAAAAAGGAATGAATTTTTTTGTAAAAAAAAATCAATGCTGCGAAATTTGGGGCTTCGTTACGGTTAAACCCGCCACTGGTTGTTTCGTTATGCGAGATGGAAATTGTCTAAAAACCCGAGAACAACGGATCGACATTCTTAAATCGTTTAAACCTATCTATTCCTTGAAATTACACGTACTCATTTTTCCTGTAAATACAGAAAATCCTTAGCCTAACGATGTCGAACTGGAACGAGCCCTTCTATCCGCAACAGAGATGTTAAAATAACAATGACAACGTTCCAGAGGCACCATTCAATCGTTCATCTACAATCGATGGAGCTGCAGAAACTATTGTAGAACGAGAACCATTGGTGGAGCGTTTCAGGAGAGGTTGATGAATAAGCAAACGCTTCATGCCGGAGGGTGATCATGACTTTTCTAAAGGCTCGATAGCGTAACACGGCCGGGTTAATTTAAGCGCGTCGCGTGGATGCCCCGAGATGAAACGTTTAATTTTTCTGCGGTTGAAAGACGAGGGCTAGCTTGCATAGAAAACAGGGGCTATTGTTAATTTAATTAAGACGCTAATATCTCACGGACGACTATGGCGAAAACGGCAACGAGGGAGTCGGTCGGATGTCGGAGCCGCAGCAAACAGCCGAGCTAGCACAATAATCTCTCACGCGAATGGTACTGTGGCAGCGTTTCCAGCTTGTGCGTCGTGCCGCGCCGGTAAACGGAGAAATTTGCGGGCTTGCGAATGCCGGGACACGAGCTGGCGATGCTTTAATTGCGCGGGCCGCTTATAACGAGACCGTTTTGTCCCTTAAGAGGGTTAACTCGTTTCTAGGTTTGCAAGGGCGCGGGATGCGCCTTCTCATTTCTCGATAACGCAAAGATGGGGTTTTTCAATAGTCAAAAGGGCTAGATAAAAGATCGATCTAGGCCGCGATCGCCCTCAAACATCTTATTTTTACGTTTACGAGGCTTTATTTGCATTATTGCACCCTCGCAATCCTGGAAATGGAAGTTTACCCCCTTAAACAAGACTCCCGGCGAAAACCATTCCGAAATGCTCCGGAAATTTCTGGCCGATTCGGTCGGCTCTATCGGAAAAATGCTGGGTAAACCAGCCGATAGTCTTCATTCTTCTTTGACACCGATAAAACGAACGAATTCCGGGAATTCCGGCGGTGCTCCTCTGTATCTCTATATCTCTTTCTCTCGAGAAACTCAAGGATAAAACGGCCGAACTACACCGGCCAGTACGCTGCCCCGGAGAATTATTAGCCGTTCCGCGAATCCTCAAACTCGACCGCGACCTGACGCGCAGAAATGGGAATTGCGGAAGCAAACGTACTGTGAACGCCTCGCAGCCGCCGCCAAGTGTCGTCCGAGAATTCGATCGTTACCGTCGATTCCCGACACCACCGGAATGGTTTCCAATCTGGGTCGATTGTGGAAACTCGAAATTTCCTGGAGAAAAGACTGGCCAAGCGAGAAGGAAGAGTTTTTATCATTTTCTTTACGGTTACAGTGATTAGAACGTCTTTATCCTCAAAAACGTCGTAGAAGAGAAAAGGAAATTTTATTTTATTTAAAAAGAAAAGCGTAACACGTATTTGTCAGATTTTGATTAAAATCTTCACGACAAATGTGATTCGTTAAAATACGGCAAGGGGTTAACACGGAATGATGTAACAACGTTAGAGGAAACCTACACGTAATTATCAAAATTATCGAGGACCCGGCTGAAACCAAAGCAGCTCGCAACGCGCCGTCCCAAGAAAGACAGTTGAGAGAACCCCCACCCTAGTCCATGACCCAGATCACCTATCAATAAGCTTCCTGACCCCACGCTAGTTTCAAAGGCGTCGAGGCAGCAACAGCATCGAGACTACTTTAAAGCGAGCGCTTTGTCGCAAAGGGCAACGGTAGAGGTAGTGGTTCAAACCTGGAAACGTGGGTCCTCTGACAACGAACTCGATCCAGTTCCATCGACGACGACGTGTGTCCGACGCTGTCAATCGGACGACCTCCGACTTCTCTACCGCTATCGCACATTACATTAATAACTCGCCACCAGGGCTGCCATTACGGGCACACATATTTATATCGAAATGCAAAATCAAGTTCCAATCGGTATATTCAAATCTAAATTGACATTCAACATTCAGCAACCCTATTTAAATCGAAATTCTACTTTCAATCGTTATATTTAAATCTAACTTCAAATTCTACTCTCATCAACCCTATTTAAATCGAAATTCTAATTTCAGTCGTTATATTTAAATCTAAATTCAAATTCAACTTTCAGGAACCCTATCTAAATCGAAATTTTACTTTCAATCATTATATTTAAATCTAACTTCAAATTCTACTCTCATCGACCCTACTTAAATCGAAATTCTGCTTTCAATCGTTATATTTAAATCTAAATTCAAATTTAACGCTCAGCATCCCTATTTAAATCGAAATACTACTTTCAATCGTTATACTTAAATCTAAATTCAAATTCAACTCTCATCGACCCTTTTTAAATCGAAATTCTACTTTCAATCATTATATTTAAATATAAATTCAAATTCTACTCTCATCGACCCTATTTAAATAGAAATTCTACTTTCAATCGTTATACTTAAATCTAAATTCAACTCTCATCAACCCTATTTAAATCTAAATTCAAATTCTACTCTCATCGACCCTATTTAAATCGAAATTCTACTTTCAATCGTTATACTTAAATCTAAATTCAAATTCAACCCTCATCAACCCTTTTTAAATCGAAATTCTACTTTCAATCATTATATTTAAATCTAAATTCAAATTCTACTCTCATCAACCCTATTTAAATCGAAATTCTACTTTCAGTCGTTATATTTAAATCTAAATTAAAATTCTACTCTCATCAACCCTATTTAAATCGAAATTCGACTTTCAATGATTATATTTAAATCTAAATTCACATTCAACTTTCAATCACATTATATTTAAATCTAACTTCAAATTCTACTCTCATCAACCCTATTTAAATCGAAATTCTACTTTCAGTCGTTATATTTAAATCTAAATTCAAATTCAACTCTCAGCATCCCTATTTAAATCGAATTACTACTTTCAATCGTTATACTTAAATCTAAATTCAAATTTAACTCTTATCGACCCTATTTAAATCGAAATTCTACTTTCAGTCATCATATTTAAATCTAAATTAAAATTCTACTCTCATCGACCCTATTTAAATCGAAATTCTACTTTCAATCGTTATACTGAAATCTAAATTCAAATTCAACTCTCATCAACCCTTTTTATATCGAAATTCTACTTTCAATCGTTATATTTAAATATAAATTCAAATTCTACTCTCGTCAACCCTATTTAAATCAAAATTCCACTTTCAATGATTATATTTAAATCTAAATTCAAATTCAACTTTCAATCACATTATATTTAAATCTAACTTCAAATTCAACTTTCAATCGCATTATACTTAAATCTAACTTCAAATTCTACTTTCATCCATAATATGTGCGTAACGGTAAGACAGTGCATGTTATTTCCACGCTATATAGAATTCATTTAGCGTCACCATCCTTTCCCTTCAAACATCTCGAAACAAGAAATACAAACTTTGCCCACTTTCATAATCATGTGCACATACCGCATCGATTGGCAAAAAGTATCAAGGATGCATTTGCAATCGCAGCAGGTAAAGATACCACCAGGCAGAGAGTCTGAGAGTCATGCGAGTAGAGCATACTCGCTGGTTTTCGTTTGCGGTTGAAAGAGCTGCATGTAAAGAGAAAAAGCCGGTGCCTCGGTCGGTCGAGAGGGGTTGAAAATTCGCGCAGGCGTTTCCACCGGCGTTCATCGTGGCGCCTCGACGCTCCTCGACGCCCCCTCGGGTATCCGGCAAGCATCGTTCCCCTCTCACCCTCACTGTTCACCCCCTTCCACCCGGGGAACGGCGACTCGGCGCTGCTCGCTGCGCCTCGGTCAATCCGCGACTAGTATGGCGCTACGCGCTCCGACACGGCATCGTACGTAGCGTGCTTACAAATCAACGTCGGATCCTTGCACACTGTATTCGTGAAAACAGGTTGAACGCGCGCGAATTCTCATTGGAAGAACGACTCGTTTAATCGACGGATCTTTAACGTTCTTGGCGTTTTACCATCCGGCGTCGAAGTGCGCGTGTAGGTTGCTAGAGCGTGTTCCACGAGAATACGAAGGAGGGAGAAGAACCCCAGTCAGAGTGACAGAGAGAAAGAGACAGACAGCTAGATAGAGAGAGAGAGAGAGAAGCCTGAGCTGATTGTTTTGCGAGGCGTCCAGCGAGAGAGCGAGACAGCGAAGGAGCAAAGCTGAGAGGGACGGAGGACTCTGATCCCCGTGTTAGGGGATGGTATGTAACCGCGTGCACCGCTGGCTGACCCGGTGAGATCGTAGAGAGGACGCCGGGTGGTAAGTGCTGATTGCATTGCGGTAACACGGACTGCGATAAGCGCGCCTGCCAGTAATAAGTGAAATGATAGCGTCGTTAGCTGCGGCCTGGAACACGAGGGCGGATGGTCGTTGCGGCAGGTGTCCGGTCCGGCGCGGGTTCTGAAGCAACGATGCTAGAGAATCGGTTGACACTGGGACCAGACAAGATAGAGAGGTGCAAAAGAAGCCCGTACACGCTCGAACGGAAGTGAACCATCCGACAAGGCCGGCCGAGAGATTTAAAGAGCAAACGGCTAAGATCTTCAATTAAACCGATAAGGAGGACTACTGTCCTGCGTGACCACGAATCGCCGATCTCTTCCAGGGCCGATACAAACAAAATGGCATGTCCTTTCTCCAGAGATCCATTCAAACCCAGCTATGTGGACGAGAGCAGCGACGAAGGTAACGATCGACAGAGGATCGGCAAAATTGGGAAAGACAACGGATCCAGGTCTAGACAATCTTCGTTCGACGTTCCCACGTCGGCTATGCGAGAGGAGGCTAACAATGGAAAGAAAACGAAGACTATCAACCTCCTGCACCTGAGGAGCGCTGTCCTCATACTGACCAATCCAACGGTATTTATTTAGCTTTCATTATTTTTCTTTACAGTTGTTGATTGAAACGTTGGAACTACTTGGTTCGTAAATGAAAGTTGCGAGTGTACATTTAATATATTAACACAAAGTCTATGGTTCGTGTCTGAGGAGATTTTAAAAGAATCCTTCGATAGCAACAGCAATTTTAATCATAAAACCACCCTCGATAACAAATCAAATGATTTCCTTCGGGATTATTGTGTAAAAGAAGATTTTTAAGCTTCCATTTGGAGCAGCGCAATGATCGAAAAGCTTATTAATAGGCTACCGAAAGATAAAGTATTAAATGTACATTTCGCATGGTCGAAAAATCAATTTGTCCACGCTGTGAATCTAATAATTTTATCACACACCGTTGTTAATCTCGGGGCTTTGGGCTCGGACAAAGTTCGAGTTATTTGCTGTGGTTAGGCTTGTTAAATAGGTCGGCGCTTGTTTCGATCGTATCTAGCTTTGCAACGTCTTAATATATAGCCTAAGTGAATTCTTCGTAATGTATGTCTTCACGAACAAGTGGCTATGAAACTGTTTTAACTTTTCGAACCGGAGTTGAGACTCCGAGGCACCGCTAAATATTGCTGTATCGGTAACGGGAGATTATCAAATTATCTTATATCAAATCAATCGCTAAACGTTTGAGTATCGCACGAGGAAATTATACGAACAGAATTGTATAGAATAGAAATATTCTAGGTCAGAAGAAATGTTTAGTTTTCCTGTTAAAATAGTTCCGAGTGCAAAGGGATAATGAAATTAAGACGCTCGACGAAGCCAGCTTTAAACATTTCTTCCGATCCTAGAATAATTCCGTTCTATATGATTTTATTCTGTTCATAGATATGAAATTGATATAATTCCTCGTATAATAGTTAAATGTTTGTTAATTGATTTGATACCTATAGAAGTATCCACGTTGATTTTAAGAGATCTCGCAAAATCGCGTTTCTCAAACACCCGGTATAAAAATGTTTCTCTTCCCGTTTCTTACGCTCTGCGCCGTCAAGGTATCGCTAATTAACATCTCTAGCGAAGGGTAAAAAGCACACAGAGATTCGTTCAGTGAAAACGTTAGGGATGACTGTGCATCTACAGTGAAGTTAGTGCAGCGACTGCACGTTGCAGCGAGGCTGAAGCGCGCAAAAATCTTGCGATTAGTTTGTCAGCCGCGGAACAAGAACCCGGGCAAACTTTGAACAGGCTGGAACGCGAAGTTTGTTCTACCGAGTGGGGAACCGAGACTTTGTGCGTCTTCCTCGATGTCCCCTTCTCCCCGTTCCCTCTACAAGTTCGTCCTCGACTCGATGAATTTTTCAGAAAACTCTCCGATTCAATTTTCCCGCGGCTAAGACGTTTCTTTATCTTCTCGATTGCCAGCTGCGAGAGCCAGAAGCGCCGTGCAAATGACCAAACTCCGCTCCCCACCAGATTCGACCGTCCATCGGTGATCCTCTTAGACTTAGACGGTCCTTGAGAATCAGAATCATGAGATATCGTGTGTCATCCCTCAGGATAGAACCCCCGGCCAGTCGCGCTCCTCCTTTATCCTCCGTATCGATCAATGTCTTATTAAACAAAATAGAAAGCTTTTCTTTCTGAAAGTGCGATCCCAGAGAAATTCTGTCGTTTTTCACGAGAAGACCACTCCTGCGAATACATTTCGGACTGAAATCAATACCAACGGAATAAATTTGTGGTACGATATCCACTGCAAAGATGTTCCTCTCTTAAACAATTTCGTTACATTTCTTTAATCCTTGAGCAGACTTTCTAAATGTTCTTCGACTTTGTTGTTCCTCGCGGTTGCGGATGTGGAACAACGATAAGAAGGATCAAGGGTAAGTTTTCTACCCTTGCGACACTTTTCCAGCCGGTTATCACCACCTTGTTATGGTTGGATAAATTCGAATAGAATTCTATATCTTGTTATATTGTGTCTGCCCGCTGGTATTATGAAAAACTGGAGGGCTTTGATCGAAGGCGCTCTTAATTGCTTTGCTGATTAAAAAGAGCGAAGCTAATACAAAATGGTCTCGTTACGCATCGACGAATCCCAATTTTTCCTATTTTCCGCGGTGTGCGCGATAAGGTTGGTGCACCTTTCCCTGATTACCGCGTAATCTTGTGCAAATTAACCCAAGCTATATTTCAACGCTATATCGAAGCAGGAGATTCGTAATTGAAGAAATATCATATTGGAAATATATTGAGCGAATAAAATTGAAAGAAAAGCCACGGTAAATTCCCACAATAATTATTTGTATTTGGACTGATTCGATGCCGTGCTTCGGAGGATAAATGATTTGAACATTGTATTGAACGCAAAATCGATTACGGAATAAATGAACAGAATTTGCGTGTATTTACAGTGCCATGAATATTTGAAAAATTAAACATATGAATACTGGCGAAACTGTCTACTCATTTACAGTACATAGAATTTTATTCAACCGTCGATCCAGAGGTTCCAGAGAATCGCGCTATAGTGGTCGTGAGATATAATTTTGAAACACCCTGTACATCGGATCGGCCTACGGTCCGAATATTAGTTCCTGAACGTTTATAATATCGATTTCTGCTATTGGTTCCAGAACCGTGGTAATATCGGTTCTGGTATCGGTTCCAGAACAGTAATATCGATTCCAATATTGGTTTTAATAACGATTGCGGACATTATTGCTCTCTGCGAATAGCCCCCAAGGTATTTTAAGTTTACAGTGCCAACTTCGCATCTCCTATCGCTCTCCTCTTTCTTTGCTATACTTTCCCCGATTGAAAATATTTTCTCTGATCATTTTTTTGCCCCTACAGGATATTTATCTTTTGAATCCAAACAATCTTTGCTCGGATTGTTCTCCTAAACAATCGTTATATTTCCTTTGATAATATCCATAATTAAATTTCTCTGTCTAAGTTTCCATAATTCCATTGCATCAGCGTCTGTGACAATTCGTACAAATTTAAACAATTAAATTACTGGCCAGCTTCGCTTCCCTACGTATACGTATGTATGTGTGGTGCACCGATGTAATACATGCATACGCGTTTGCATACTCTGCAATGTTGCTTCCGGAAACTGGAGTCGGCCCGGGACTCGAGCTGACATTGTTACATAATGAAATCTATTTTAGTAAAATTGTGGTTTGACGCTAAATTTACCTGACATTAAAAGGAACTGGTATAATATAGAAAATATGCTTGAACGCAACAGTCTATTGACTCGACTTTTACACGATGAAATCTATATTAGTAAAATTATGGTGTGACGCTAAATCGACGTGAAATTAAATGTAGCTGGAATAATATAATAAGTATACTTGAATAAAAAAGGTCTATCAAATCGATTCCCATGAAATCATCTTTATAATTTGAACAATTGTCAACTAAAAGATCTGAAAGCTGATTGTTTCGCCACGTAAAATATTATTTAACGTTAACGACCTATATTACCAGCAACATGTTAATTATCATCCCAGGAACATATCTGTTTCGTATTTATACGAAAATTCATTGTTAAGCTCACGCAAACCACAAATCAATATGTGAACGGATTAATAAATTATTTAAAATTTTCATCGGGAAACGTGAACATCAATTTGTCCAATCACAACCTGTTCTCGGCCATCATCCTTTTCGTTCGTTATTAAAGTGTTTCATTTTGAAAGCCACTTTGCCGAAGCACGAGCAATCATGGCCAAAATTGGCTCTCGAGCCACAAATTTTTCGGAACAAGGCGATGCATCTCTGCCAGTGGCATCATCAGAGATTCCATCCTCTTCATCGGTAAAACCATACGAGATACAGTGAATATACGGGAACCTTGGGAATGCCATCATCGCCTCATCTTCGCTCGGAGATTACAGTACAATATTCTAGAGGAAACGTCCCTGCTCCGCCGCGTAATATTACGTACTCTTGCAATAAAACTTCGATACGTTATGCTTAAAAGATCTCCGTTGAGGACGAGCCATTCCGCAAACGCGATTATCGCCGGCGGCGCGGCTTTACGTTCTGATTAGAGAGAAAAGAGAAGAAGTCGTTCGAAAATTCCGTATTCGCGAGAATCGCACAATGTAATATCAAAATATAAACTCTCATAGAAATTTCTTCCGGCAATCCCGACAATTTTTATGTCGCAAGATCGTTGCATGGGAAATGTCCGCTTTGATCGAGAAATTCTATTAAAATCTAACATTACATAATTTTCAAGTACCAAGATGATCGGATCCAAAACAATTTCCAAGCCGATCGGGCACCCGAAATTTTCGAGTTCACGCACGCTTGTACTTTCTGGAAACCGAACAATTCCGTCGCGACCCGAGTATCGGGTACGATCTCGTTTCGCGAGAGAAATACGAGCAACATTCTTGCTCCCCCGCAACAAATTAGAATTCTTCCACGACGAGAATTAGGTCGGAAACGTGCAATAAACGCGTGCCACGGCTTGTTCCTCCATTGTTCCATCTCATGGAAGCACATTTCCAAAGTTTCGGTACGCGCGGCGCCGATTAATCGTTGGCAAACAATGTTTCCATACTCGCGAAAATAGTTCGGCGAATCTTTTCCCGCCACGGAAACAAAAACTCCCGGCCGCTTTCACGCGGTTCCGTCGGCCCGGGCAAGTGATCGATCGATCCGCCATATCTACGTGCATTTGTAAGAAAAACCGTTCACGGTAACGTCTCGACGTTCGCGTAAGAAATGTGCATAACATTTGTGAACAATTTCTACGGAATGATTCACAATACTTCTTTGAGCAGCAAATTTTTGACATATTTCTGATTAAAACGAGCCGAAACGTGACATAATTCGGAGCGCATTTGCTTGTTCAATTCACGATTCAGCGGAACCTCCGTTATCTGAATCGAAGTCTCCATTATCTGATTACGTGTTTGACATGCAAACAGTTCAATTTAATGCGATCAAACAACACGATTCAAGGGACGAACGAGTAAAGATTTAATACATCGTTCGAATGCTCGTGTTTAGACAATGAAAAGAGTAAACAATGAAAAGATTTACAGAATGAAAATGTCTTTCTCTGACATTCTTAAATAGGGTTTTACGCAAAAAAAGTACATCTCGATGGATCACAGCTGCGTTGGCTGAAAAAAGATATTAGAATCATGACCCGTTTCATCGTTATTGTATATTGTTCTTTCTCGAAAATATCGGGTAGCGATACGAAACTTTTTCTTTGAGCTGCAAAATTGTGCCGTGTAGCCACCGGACGCTTTTTCGACGGGGTTTTGAAAACCCCGTTCCGCTCCGGATTTATTTCTGTTATTCTTTTTCGCGCAAAGCGTTTCGAATAAATCAGTCTAGGAAAAACAATGCGGAAAATGAAATGCAGGGAAACGTTTCGGAGAGAAATTAATTTGAGTGTATGTAGAATGTAGAAAAATTATAACGGGATGTTATTCTTGCTTACTGCGACGAGTTTGTTAATATGAACTATTTCGAGAAAGGAGGAAGAACTTTGTACACTTTTGAACGCGATCACGATCGTCCCAAACGTTTTTACACTATCTTTTACATCCGGTGTGTATAGACTGTGGAATCGCCTTGAATTACTGCCAGGAAACTTCCACCGGGGGATGAAATATTTCCGTTTGAAAAAGTAAAAGTAACCTCCGCGTCTTTCTGCAAAAGACCCGGCGAAGATTCAGGTTGTCGTTTGCTTGGAACTGCTTTTCGCGAGCGGGAAACGCAATTCCCAACAAGAGCCTGTTGAAATGCCATGTCACAAGATTTTACTGTGAAGTCTATTTTGTTGAAATTTCAGAGTAAATAAATTTTCGAGAATGAGCTATTCGATAGTCACCAGAAAATAAAATTTTCCGCGATCCAGGAAACTGAAATTCCCTTTCCCACGCTGCCTCTGAATGAGAAATGATAATCCGGCGGAAACGGTGCATTCGTCGTAATCATTATTCTTTCCCCCTTATTTCAAATTAAAATTTGCCCGAGTCTGGTCGAGAAGTACAAAGGAAAAATTTCCCGACTTCGATAAACCGGAATTGAATTCCGAGTCTGCCAATTATATTCGATAAATTTTTCCAAGCTTCCCGCTTCCCTGCGATCAAAGCCAACAAAACTGGAGCGCGACGTGCTTTTCCACGGTTCGTGTTTGTTTTATTGCAATTTTGAGTGTGCGCGACTACGGTGCACCATGATGCATCTCGTATCAGACTGACGCACGAATCGTTGGACGGGTCTCGAAAAGTTAATACAGCGTCCCGCGGAAACCAGTGTTAATGAAAGCTCGGCCCGCTTAGTTCCATTTTAATGGAATTGAAACTTGAAGAATGGGTCGAGACAGTTTGAAAGCCGGCTTCTAATTTCCGGGCGCAGACGTTTCGCGCACAGCTAATCGGAGAAACGGTTTGCAATAAATCCCGACACCGGACGCGGCGATTGGCGAATTATTTCGCGATGCGACGTGGTTTCGCTCTCGGAAATAGTCGCGCGCAAAACATTCTAGTATAATAACTCACTTGTTCTGCTCTGCAGTGTGAATAAATACGGGTACTTCAATCCTCATCCCTCCCTCGTGTCAATTTCACACAATTTTCACGAAATAAATATTTTTTTATTTAAGCACTTTGAATCCTTCTGGGTTTATTTCGTTTAACAAGAATAACTACAAAACGCTAAATATGCAGATTGCAATCTTTGAATATGGAATAAATGCAAAGCCAAGCTTCAACATTTGCTTTCGCTACGAGCGTGTCTACATTTAGAGGTGGTCGAAGGCCCAGACTAAGTAGGGCATTAATTAGCTTGCGTCTTTGTGAATTATACAATAAGCATTGTCATATTATGTGATCAAGGGTTTCGCAGCCCTGATTGCATTTACACTGGCTATCGTTGATAATACCTACCCGCGCTGGCGAAGCAGCTAGGTTATAGCGATCAGCACGCATTCTGTTCGCTGTAGCAATTAAGCTTCTCCCAAGATTTAAATCGGCTAACCAGGGTACAGGACTTCAATTGAAACGCATAACTAGACAGCGGATTTTATGCATTTATATAAATACTGTTATATTATTTTCAAATTTCATCTACTCGATGTCACTGTAAATGCATAAAGATCCGCGACGAGGGTTAAATAATACAAATTCAAAGGAGCCCAACAACGTCCATGGAAAAAGATCGATCGTTCGAATTTTTCGTCACTTTTGTAATTGTCGAATATTCGAAATTGTTTGTCTGGCGGGGAAATTCTCACGCGAGGTGAAACGTGGGCTGGAAAAGTAAACTCGGCAATTGACTAATGGACGGTCGTGCAGAAGATCGCTCGGCAATTACGGATACATCGATTCGTATCAATTTTCCTTTGGGCCCCGGTTGTTCCGTCCGTAGACGGCCGGAAACCGCATCGGCGTCTACGGAAAACGCGCGGTGACGTCTGCTCAAAGCTGTATCATCCGTTCGATTAAACAACGCAGCGTCGAGCCACTTCGATTCAAGAGGAAATGAAAGGCTATCTACAACGAAAGCCAAGGATTCGTGCCGCCTTCGTCAATATCGCCGCGAGATGCTATTGATGTTTATGCCAATGAAATGTCGGCGATTCAACAGGTTACGCTCGAGAACAAGCATTAAACATTACATCGTTTTTGCTCCCTGATTTTTTATCCGATCAAGCGGGAGTGATTATTTTACCGATGTCTGTTGGTATACTACAATTTTATTAATTAATCTATAATTATTTGGCGCTGTCGCCATTTAAAAATTCGAAACTGAAACAATTTATTCAACGATTCGGTGAACGCGAAAGTTGTACGAAACTGACGTAGCTGATTTAATGAGAATGAAATCATAAAATCACCGGTGATCATAGTCCAATATTACACACCCGATATACGAATTAATTAACTTTTAAATCTCCACTAAAAACTACTTCGCCCATATTTTTTTAATGAAATAGAAACCCTCCTGTGAATTTTGCTACCATCCGCGAACGTTTAACGACCGGTCCCTCAATCCCTGTACTTTCTCTCTTTATTGCTTTACATCTCCTCTTCATTTTCCAGTGCTTCCCCTCTTTCATTATCTTTGTCAGCCGTATCTTTTTATTACATTGCCGTTCTCTTTGGATTTTTTTCGACGACCAGAACTTCTGTCGAAAGAATCCGCATTATTAAAATAATATATTCTTAAAATAGCATTACTGTTGTACTTTCAAGGAAAGGAAATGAAATTACGATGATAGCGAACGTACTGATAATAAAAATTACGAAATGGAATTTTTACACCGACAGTAAGACTTGTTCGACAATTTACAACCTAATTTTTCGAATTCCGAAATAGACATATCTTTCAACCTAGAAGATTTTAATTATTTTTATTCTTTTTCGCACTATTCCCCTGAAATTGAACCTGTTTTCTCATACGACATTTCAATTTCTACCAATTTCTAGAATACGGAAGAATTTAATGATTTAAAAGCTGTTACAAATAATGATACGGCAATTTTGACTGGAGCCTCAGAATTACCATTCTAGTGCAAGGGGTTAAGCCGAGATGTATCGTTTCGAATTTTCAGCTTCCGAACCGCACTTGTTCTTGCGCCAGCCAGCCGAATTACGCGAACAGCGAGCCGTAGGATGAAATAAGCGCCAAGAACGATGTTTTAACGATAATAGTTCCAGGTTTCCCCGCCGACCATGTAAGATAGAACTCTGAAATCAACGCTGGCGAACAATGAATATTAATAATTCCCAGCGCGAACAGTTGATATACTTGAAACGTGGGCGGTTGCTCGAAATGTAAATCGCACGCTCGTAGGAAGTTCGCGGTATCAAATTCGAATTAAGTGGTTGTAGCCGAAACGTATCGGGCAATATGCGCAATTTTAGCGAGCGGGCCGCGTCTAATTTGAAATTCATATTACGCGTTCCGCCGGTATTAGTACGTGGCCACGTGGAAGAGCCGGGTTTCCGGAATACGTAGAAATTCCGAGTTGGACGAACGGTCGTACGTTGGACGCGTGTCCGCGATTTTTATCGGGGACGATCCGTTGTATGCCTACACGTCCTTCGATAACTATACATTTACAAACTCAAAATAGAATTTCATCTCGGTTTAAAGGAGATTGATAACATACATATTTATCAGACTGTGTTCAAAATCTTCAACACGAGTTTGACAGGATACTGTAGGGCGAGAGGATAATTTGTTCAATAAGTTGAAAATAATATAACAGTATCTTAAAATTCTCCTAATGTTTTCACTGTTTTAAATTACACCTACTCATTTTTGTCGTAAATATATAAAATCCGCTGTCTACTGATTGTACACCGAAACATTTAATAACGTAAACAATATTTTGAATTGACATCTGAAACTTCATTGCCTCAGTTTCACAACGATTGAATGTTACAATAAATTCTCGAGACATACACTCCGCGACAAAAAGACGGCACACCCGTAAATATTGCTATTTCCGAAAACTGTGATGAAATTTGATACGTTTCTCTCCGTGTATGTACTGCGGTGAAGCTTTAAGGTTACTTACACCGACGGAGTTAAGCGGAGGTTACAAATTCTAGTGTAAATGTAAACAACCGGGGTCACCGACGCGACAAAATGATGGCACAATCTTAAAATTCTTTCTCTGCCGTTAACACTAGACCGTCCGACTGTTTGTATCGTGTACTATTTTACTGAGAATTAAATATTCAGCGTGTTTCTTATTATCTTCTATTGAAATTACACTATGGGTAGTGGAAAATCTTTATCCGATGCTGAAATTAAAACGATTTTGACATTGCATAGAGAGAATTTTCAAAAATTGCACGTATTATACATCGAAGCACAAAAGTGGTGTATAATTTATTCAAAAATCCCAAAACATACGGTAAAAAGAAAAGTTCCGGTCGACCGGAAGCAGTAAGCGATCGCGGAAAACGTGCAATTTTAAAAGAAACTTCGAATTCTTCGGGAACAGCACGACAAATCGCTAAAGCAGCTGGCGTACATACAAATGTACGTAATGTGCAAAGGATAATAAAATATTGTCCGAAATTAGTTCGAATGAAATTGAAAAAAAAACACCCTTAACCGCTCAGCATAAATCGGAGCGTCTGAAATTTGCGCAAGAGCACATACATTGGAGAAACAAAATGGCGTCGTGTTATGTTTAGCGATGAGTAAAGGTTCTATCTAGATGGGCCGGATGGTTTCGCTATTTTCACGATCCGCGTAAAGAAGAAAGAATATTAAGCCGCAAACACATGGGTGGCGGAGGAGTAATGCTTTGGGCCGGAATTGGGTATCGAGGAGCGACCGAAGTAAAATTTATAAAGAAAACTATGAACAGCAAAATTTATACAGATTCGATGGACGAACGATTAACTAAATTCGAACAGACAATTTCCGGGGAAAATTTGACATTTCAGCAGGATAATGCAAGCGTGCATACCGCAAAATCCGTTAAGCGGTACTTTGAGCAAAACAAAATTAGTGTCTTAAAGTGGCCAGCGAGATCGCCTAATCTCAACATAATTGAAAATTGTTGGGCACAACTAGCAAGACATTTTTACGAAGGCGGAAGACAATTCTAAAGCCTCGCAGATTTAAAAACGTGCATAGAACACAAATGGAGAAAAATACGGCCAAAATATATTAAAAAACTCTTTAAATCACTTCCAAAACGTATGTTGGCTATTCTGAAAAATAAGGGAGGCCACGAAAAGTATTAAACACAATGTTATATATTTTATGTACGTAAATTACGTTTTTTTTTGTATACGTGCCATAATTCTGTCGTACCGATTTTTGTTATTTTCTTGTTTCCATAAACAAACGGACATTTTCTTTAATTTTATTGTTTGCAATGTAATTTATTTTGTAATAAAAATGTATAAGTACCAAGAAAGACTAGATTTATTATGTCGAAATGACGAAAACATTGAATTTTCGTGGTGTGTCATTTTTCTGTCGCGGAGTGTATTCGCGAAAAACTATCCGTCCCATTACAGTTTATTCTGCCTACACTCGTACGTCTCTGTAGGACCGTGTGCGTTATTATTGGTTTTTCGAGAATCCCAATACGACCGAACAATTTCCGAGCCGATACGAGGATCGAAATTTTCGAGTTCTCGCGCAGCACTATTTGCCACACACCGAACCCGGAGGCGCGACGGATTGATGCAAAACTAATGGGTGTTCCATGACGGAAAAAAGATGCGGCTCGTTGAAACGACAATACACTTTTTGCTCCTTCCGGCGATTTCGTTCGGGGCTGAGCGACGTCCTCGTTAAAAGCCCCACCTCGTTCGCCGCGGTTCTTCCAAGGCGCCCGCCCATTAATTGTCGATCAATCGTGTACGACCATTAGTGAGAATTACAGTCTTCGGAATTTCGTGCAAGGATCATTCACGGCTCGGTGGGAATTTCGGGGGCGTTTTTCTGACGCACATCCTTCCGCGCTCGTCTGTCAAACTTGAAATAGAAATTATCGTCGACCAGAAGAAAAGCAGGAAGATCGCATTTCTATTCATTCATACCGTTTCACCTAACCTTCGTTTCTGTGGATGTAAGGAAGAACGGACGTTGGTTAAATTGCATTATTTTCTGAGCCTTCCGAATTTGTTTTCATGACTTCTTTCTCTGGTAAATACGTATAAATCCTATACTCTAAACTCAATTAACGCGTAAACTCGAATTTTTTGAAATTGTGCCATGCGGCTGTTATTTTCTTACAACCACAGATTTTACACACGCGCGCCGAGCGTTCACCTCTGGTAAATACTTCGCCCATAAACAAGCATTTGCCACGGCCATTTTGGCCCGTCTACGAAATAAGCTGTCGTCCATCCTTCCTGATCCTTCGTCTAAGACATATTTCTTAGGTACGAGCATTTTAAATGTCGCAAAAAAGGTAAAGAAGCAATTGAATAATAAATTCGAGTTTTTGGTCGAATTCCAATACAGTTATTAGTTGTTCAAGAGTTCCCACTTAATTGTCCTCCAAGTTGATTTGTTTGTTATAATAAAATTACAACGAATTAAGAATATTAGAACCCGTCATTTTGACGTGATTTGTTGGATCGAACTGTTTTTGCCCGGATGTAGTATTTCGATCTCCGACAAGAAGTACAGGTGGTCGATTGATAGCAGATCGAAAGCTGTCGGATGGTCCACTGATCGGAGAGGGAGATCCTCGGACGAGAAGGTCGCGAGAGTCTTATAATACCTACATTTATGTCTTTTGTCGAAATCCTCGAGGCCGAGAGTGGTCTTATCGAGCGTTTCTAAAGAGGAGCGTGGAGTAGGTTGCTTCGGCCGAAAAGGGTCGAGTGCAATTAACCTAGGAAGTGGCGCGGGGTCGCGGGATATTATTTTTGCATCTCTCCGGTTCCACTTTTAATTTCGTCGCGGCCGGGCACGTCGTCGTCGTCGCTCTCCCCTTTTCTTTCTCTCCTTCTTCTCCTCCTACCCCGACTTTGTCCGTTTAATTTGTCGGATTTACGGAGCGTTAATTCAATCAGCCCTTATTCGCGGGGAAGTTACGACAATCTTCTCGGTCGCGGAACAGTGAGCCATTGTTCCCAGGCATTTTCGTCGCTAATTCTCCGCGAACCGTCGCGAAACTTCGATTCCAAACGATGAGGAATGACGTACCTGGTTGAATTGCTCGCTTCCTCTGGTTTTTCATTGTATGTACCACGTTCACCGTGAAACTTCGATCTACCCCGGGTAGACCTTCTCGGTTTATTGCGCGCACTCTCGACTGCGAAATGGTACAGTTCCAGGCGAAATTAAACGCCCCCTCCGTAATTCACCCCCGTTGAAGTGCCCGTTGATAAGGCGTATCTGTACCGCCGTGCATTTTTACGAGTAATCAAAACGCCATTGTAAGGCAATCAAATATCACAATATATAGAAGGCTTTTTACGCGGACGCTATCAACCGGTGCTTTTATTTCCACCAGCTACCACGGCTGAGGATCTTTCAGTATTTATAACAAACAACGCCATCTAGGATCCAACAAATTACGCTCCGCGTTCCTCTTTATCCAACACGATTTGGATTCGTGATTTTATCGGAGGTTGAGATTCGCGAGAGGAGGATTGTGGTCTGCAAAAGAGTGATTTTTTGTTTGACTTGGGTGAATGTGTGCCCGTTTCATAATTATGGGCACATATAATGACTGAAAGTTGTATTTGAATTTAGATTTAAATATGTGCCCGTAATTATGAAAGTGGTCTAAATCATATACAGGGTGAATTCGATAAAGCTGGACACCTAAAAATCTCCGTTACTTTTCGTTGTACAAAAAAACTTCGTAGGACAAAGTTACACTGTTTGAAGGGCCACATATAACGGTACAAGGGAAAAAAAATTTGAAGGGCATTTTTATGAGATTTCAAGGTTATCGATGTTTTTTTTAAATGGAATGATATATTTTCGTTAACGTAATGTTGTACCTGACAAAATAACGAATTCATGCATGTAACACAATATGACCTTCAAATGACCTTCAACCCAGAAAAATGGTATAAATAAAATTCAACGTGTAAGATTCATTTGATGTACTTCTGTTACGCCAAATGTTCAAAAATATTCCCTTGAGCTGCTATACATTCAAATGTATCGCAATACACAACATAATAACAGATTCGGTGTTGACAGGAGGACAATTATGATATACCTTCACCTATACGTTCGTACAGAATCGTGTTTATCCACTACTAATTACTCGGAAGACCTTCTTGCTATCAGATTTCCACAATTTCTAAGATTTCTCGATTAGTTTATCGATGAACGTTTCGCAATGCGTTATTCGAAGGAAGATAAGATCGATATGATTTTCATTTATGGAGAAAGTCGACAGGACAGTGTTTAAGAGAAGCCGTGCAGTTGTACAAGGACCGATTTCCTAATCGTAATTGTCCATCAGTTTCCGTTTACTCCAACTTGTTAAATAAATTCCGTGAAACTGGTAGTGTCGAAAATAAAAAACGTACAAAGGTGAGGACTGTAAGGAACGAAGCAAACACAATTAATGTTCTGGCAGCAGCGAATACAAACCCTCGTGCTGGTACGAGGCAAATCGCACGAGGAAGTGGCATTAGTCAAAAATGTGTAGCGCAAATACTCCAGGAACACAAATTTCACCCCTTTCACCTATCGATTCATCAAGAACATCATTGTAGAGACTTTGTAAATCGTGTAAACTTTTGCCAGTGGGGATCGAGACAATTGATAAACGATGGAGCATTTTTTAATAATGTATTATTTACCGATGAAGCTTCGTTCACAAATCACGGGCACATAAATTTAAAAAACCTACATTATTGGTCATCTGAAAATCCGCGGTGGTTACGGACAGTCGACAAACAAAGACATTGGTCCGTCAATGTTTGGTGCGGAATTTTAGATAACCAAATAATTGGGCCTCGCTTTATTACCGGAACATTAAATGCAGAAAAATACATTGCATTTTTACGAGAATCGTTACCAATTCTCCTGGAAAATACACCCTCGAACATTCGTGAAAATATGTGGTATCAACATGACGGATGTCCGGCCCATTCTTCCCGTGTCGTAACACGATTCTTAAATAACAAGTTTCCAAATCATTGGATTGGACGTAACAGACCCGTATTATGGCCAGCTCGCTCACCAGACCTTACACCCATTGATTTTTATCTATGGGGAAAACTGAAAGACGATGTTCATAGCGAACCACCAACGACTATAGACGACACGAAAGAAAGAATCGTCCAGGCTTGTGCGTCGATTTCCTCAGAAATGAATTACGCAGCAGTACGTTCTGTAACTTCACGGCTGAACGAATGTATAGCAGCTCAAGGGAATATTTTTGAACATTTGGCGTAACAGAAATACATCAAATGAATCTTACACGTTGAATTTTATTTATACCATTTTTCTGGGTGGAAGGTCATTTGAAGGTCATATTATGTTACATGCATGAATTCGTTATTTTGTCAGGTACAACATTACGTTAACGAAAATATATCATTCCATTTAAAAAAACATCGATAACCTTGAAATCTCATAAAAATGACCTTGAAATTTTTTTTCCCTTGCACCGTTATATGTGGCCCTTCAAACAGTGTAACTTTGTCCTACGAAGTTTTTTTGTACAACGAAAAGTAACGGAGATATTTAGGTGTCCTGCTTTATCGAATTCACCCTGTATTTCTTGTTTCGAGATATTTCAAGGAAAAAGAAAATTAAACCAACGGTTCACAATATCGTCAAAATTACGTTGAATTTATATTTTATTAAACTTTGATCTACAGGCCACTTTCATAATTATGGGAACATACGATCTGTAAAAGAGTAAATTTGCCTGTTGTTCGAAAATAATCCATACCGCTGACAGAAAGCGTGAACATCGACCGATGAAATATAAAAATAGTGCGATTATTGTAGACGTTTCGAATCCATTGGAGCGATGGTACGTGTTCACCCACGTGTGCAACCATTTAGCGAAACATTACGTGTACAATGGATCCTCTTGACGCAGAAAGTGGTACGAGATGGAAATACTCGGATACCGGTGATCCCACGCGTTTGATAGCATTTATTGGCCGGTTCGCGAGAATAGAGTCGGTTAAAAATTAACGGGTCGCGCGGGACGAGGGCTACGCTATGGACACGCACAGTGAAAAAGTTAATGGTCGAATTGAAAAGTGCAGCAGAGAAATTGACTTGTCAATATCACGGTCCGATAGCTTTTTACGGGGCGCGATGAATTTTTTAACGGGACGTTTACTCCGCGCTGAGTCGAGGGACAGTTTCATAAACGGAAATTAAGTGGATTGCGCCGTGCATGATAAATTGAATAATGTATAAACACGCACCGAAGATGACACATTACAAAAGAGATTTAATGGAATGCCTGTCCCGCGCGAGATTAATGGAGACGTTAATGGATTCAATGCTGACCAAAGATTTGAAAACAGTGCGGTCTTTCGGCACGCGGTCAGCGCGCAGCTGGTTCAATTACAAAACATAATTACCTTGAAAATCGGGAACACGTCGGCCTCATATGAAAACTGCCTAAGCCCAATTTTTATGAAAATTGGATTTTCAGCTTCGCCTTGTTAGGCACTTCAATTTCTACGGTTTGAGGGTAATAGTTCAGCGCCTTAAATTTGTAATTTTCAAATCTCCGTGGAAAGCAATATAGTTTCCGCTTTAAATCGTTTTTTTTTGCCTCCTGCAAAAATTTACTTTTCTGGACTTACAATTAGGCAATTTTCGTACGAGCCCGGCGCACTGAAACCTCGAACGAGTATTCGCAGAAGCGTCGATTTGATCGCAACTAACCAAAAGTTCTCAATACCTAATTGTCAGTTGTCCAGCGTAATTCCGCGACCGACCTCTGTACGGCATAATCGATTCAACTCGAAATGCATAGCGTGGTTCATGAGGCTATCGTTCCAGTGAAATAATGGAGGATGCGATCAAAAGTGATCAGACTTCGTAAGCTTGGCAATTTGCAGGGAACTTCTAAATCTCACACGAGCTTCGAGGGTTTGGAACAGAGGGTTTGACGAAGAAGTTCACCTAGCCATACTCGCCACCATCCTCTCAACATGTGCTCGCAAACCACTAGTTTTCTCCTCGCATCAGCGAGCCGAACTTACCAGCGAAGTTATCGCCCGAATGTTCTGAAACGGCCTGTAGAGAGAATTCATTGAGTGCTCGGTATAGAGGAAAGGAAGAAGAAGAGGAAGAGATTGAGTCCATATTTTCATATGAAACCATGGCCTCGTTAGCGCCAGACGGCGTCGTAAACCGGCACCCTCGTAAGACGCAATGGCCGTCAATCCTAGGAGCCAACGACTTCGTCCACCCTCAGGAACAATTAGGGGTTTCGACCGATGGACTTACACCCGATATAGCCACCATCAATCTTCCGTGAGTCCGGGCCAGCATTGGGAATCGATATTTTCGAAGAATGCAGGAGGAACTCGCGTCTGCCAGCTAGAATTCGGTCTGTAGGTGATGCGACCTTTCACGATGGATTCCGAATAGACTGGCTTCGTCCTCGGTTCGAGTCTCGACCGAATGCTCAACACAATGGCACTCCACGTTTCGAATACCCTCCGTTAAATCCCCGTTCGTATAATAATTTCCTTAAAAATTCATTTTTCCTGTTATTCGACTATTTCCATTGGAATTTCCAGGGTCTAAAACTTCGTAGCTGCAGATTTCACATATATAAAGCGTAGTACGTGATTCAAGTGTTTTGCAATAACTGGACCGCGCGCGGATCTTTATACGGAACAAAAATGTTTTGCATTGATTGTGGGTAGCAGGAATAACATAAAATTGATTTTATTCTTTAACGACTTTGTTAGATTACAAGTAGCATTGCAACGTTCTTGAATTTTTAAAATCTTTTACCGTTTTATATTTCACCCAAACAATTTCTTCGTAGACACATAAAGATCCGCAGTCTGGTAATAACTAATGGGAGTGTCAAACAATCTGACCACGTGTGGGGAGGAGACATAATGGGTCGGCGAGGTGAGATGTGGTATCATAAGAAAACGATAATCGGAAAATGCTAGACATTTGCTGAAGGCAGAAAAAGGAAACCATTGTATCGTAACAGTTAGGGCGTTGGTAAAAATGAGCTGGGGAGCACGCGTTTTTCGTTTAGAGGTGCGAAATCGTGCACGTGCTGCCTCGATCTTGTTTTCTGTGCCAAAAGAAATTGTAGTAAATATACAGGGTGAGTCACCAAATGTATACACCTCGAATACCTTTGTCGCGTTTAATAATTCGAAGCCTGCGATTGCAAACGGAAGCCGTATTGAAATATACGTACTTAAAATGGCACGTACCGAAGTACGTGTGCGTGCGATACAGGGATCTCTAATAGGTAGCACAGCGATTTGGCACGAAGAATCGTTGATAAGATAGGATCGACGGTAACCCCGGCTTGCGAATACAGTCTCGAATCCTGAGCAACGTGGTTCTTTTATGCGTATCAAACAGATCGTAAAACTGAATTTATCGAGGTCCGAATAACAGATCTTCATCCGGGCGCCGCACGCCCTCGCCTCAGCCCTCGCCTCAGCCCTCGCCTCAGCCCTCCGTTGCGCCGCCGCGCTGCCGCGTCGGTGTGCCTCGTTAATGACTGGATCTCATGCCGCCGCTCTATTTATCCGTTAGCCGTGTATTAATTGAACGAGAGTCGTTTCTCTTCTAATCCAGCTGGTAACTCGCGCGAAGCTGCTTTAAATCGCCGACGACAGCGAGGAAACGAATTGCGCGCAGAATTTTCAATGGAACGTGGCCCTTGTTCTCCATGCTCGGATGCCGTGCATTAGTTCCCGTGGCTTCGCAATTATCTCCACATTTTTGCTGCTCCTCGTTATTAAAAAAGAACATTCTCCGTAATTACTTTCTCCGAGTCGCGCTATCTCTTCGGCGACGATGCACAACGAGCCAGAATATTTCTGTTACTTTCGCATTATTAGCTGCAAACGAACCTTGCTTCGCTAAATGAAATATTCTCATCGTATCTGAGTTTTGTGATGGTTTAATCGGTGGTTTTCGCGTTAATCGCGCCTGCAAATTAAATAAGACGGTCCATCCCCCTGAGCAACTCCTTGTAATCCAGAAACCTCTTGTAGCAACCCCATGAACTCTGGGAGGGACCTCTCCAAGGTATTCTTAAAACTCTTCGTTAGGGTCGTCCAAGAGACCCTTGAAAACTGTTGCAAACACCTCCCTAATCGTTCAATGAGATTTATGTTTGGATCTTCTCCGAGAATCCCACGAGGATCTAGAATGAATTTTTCTAAGAGTCCCTAGAGACTCTCGGTTACATTTTCCTCGGAAAGTCCCAAGAATGCTTGAAAAGTCCTAGTCAAAAGATGTTCCGAGGTTCTCCGGAGATCTTTTCTAATTATTCACCAGATATTCTTGGCTGGGACTCCCCACGGGATCCTTGAAGCGTCTTGAAAGAACTCTCAAGGCTTCGGAAGTCCTTACCATTAGTTGGATCTGTTGATGGATCGTGCTCAAGGATTCCTACAAGCTTTTCAAAGGATCTTTCTACTGGCTCATTTGAGTTTTTATTTGGATTTTCTCGTGGAATTGCCGAAGAATTACGCAAGGACGTCTCGCGAGACTCTGGGAGCTTGTAATTGAGCCTGCTCATGGATCCCTGCAAGCTTTTGAGAGGATCTCTCCGAAGACCCATGAGAACTACTTAAAGCAGCTGATTAAAGAATTTTTGGTTGACTTTTCTCCTGGGATCCCTGAACAGCCTCGAAAGGACTTTCCTAAAACTCCGGCTGAACCTGCTCAAAAATTCTCACACTCAAAGTTTCGAAGCTACTCGGAGCATCTTTTTTTTTCTCGTTCATCGGAGACTTTTGTTCGAACTTTTTCGTAGGATTCCAAGAGGGTTCCGAAAGAATCCTAATACCTCGTAGGTGAATTTCCTTATGGGAGTGTAGGACTTTGCCAAGGCCCCCCGGAGACTCTTAAAAGAACTTCCACCGTGGACTGTTTGGTGTCTTTAGAGGGGCCATAAGTAACGACTAGAAGCTCCGACAAAATCCTCCCCAAGAGAGCCTAGAGGAGAATCGGTGAGGTTGGCTAGATACCCAAAATTAACGGTTAACTTTCCTTTTTCAGAGGTTAGAACAATTAGTTTAATTCGTGTTGTGAAAAGAAATTTTTTAAAATCGCATTTGGTCGTGATCGTATAGAAAATACTAAAAGTTGCATTTTACAAAAAAAAATATCCAACGTTAGCGCATAAAGGCATCCAAACTTTTATTTTTAGTATTCACAGTCGGATAACTCTATAAAGCTGAACAATGAATCGCGCACGGTGTTGCAACATGCAATTTTGAGAACGATTGCCGGACTGCAGTCAGCAATTTCATGAAATATGCAGCCTTTATTGCGGAAAAAAGAGAAGAATGTTACAAAGCGCGATGCGAGTGAAATGAAAAATCGACGTCGCGTAACAACAGTGCGAATTCATCAAGATTTCGTAAACAATATACTGCGGAAATCGGAGATACGCGTACAGAAAAACTGGCTTGTGTTTCTACGACGAGCGGGATGCAATCGGTGAATGGGATAAACATTGAAATGTAAACATCGCATCGTATTCGGGAATTTCTGGGAACAGAATTCAGTCCATGCGCAAAAAAATAGAGGTGCGAAGCAGAAACGCGTATAGCGGCTTAAAAATTCTGTGTGATGTTGGTGGAAACTCGGTTACGTGCGGGCACACGTGTTCTATAACCACCGGTATGCATACTTTATGGTTCAAGCTTTCGCGCAACTGGTGAATAATCGCCAATGACTATGCCGGTGTCGTCAAATGAATATTTTGCTCCAACTCTATAATACGCGCGTCGATACCGTTTAAGCGAAACAAGAATCCGTCCCTGAAAATTGACGCTAGAGCTGTAAGCATTCAACCCTTTGCACTTGGAGCTATTTTAATTTCCATTTTATATGATTTTATTAATTTGATCGATATAAAACTGATATAATACCTCGCACAATACTTTCAGTAGTTTGTTAAAATATTCAATACGTTTGGTAATTTACTGAATACAAATTTAATGATGCAACAAATATTTTGAACGACGTTATAAGAAAAGTGAAGTTCAAACGTTTCTTATTTTATTCTTTTGAAGTTTACATAGATAAAAATAAAGGTACAATTCGAGCGATAAAGTAGCTTGACGATTTTTAGGAAATTAAAGAATACGAAGAGGTGTCTGTTTATGCGAACTTGTTCTTCCTCAGCGATAACAGTCAGAAACAATGTTATTCGATTTCGGATCGAACAGAATATTCGACATACGGAATCAGGAGAATACACGTGTAGTATAGTATGTAGGCTGTGATGCATAGTCAGGGTTGGTTGTAAGAACAACATTTACATTGCAACCTACTCCCGGATTACTTCGCAAACATACACGATTGCAAAGCATAGTATTCCCTTGAAGCTTACACGCGAGTGTTCTCTACTCGTCGATAATTTTCATTCATAAATGCGTCGCGAAATAAATCCGTTAATCCCACTGTAACATGCCAGCTATGTAAATAACAGTAATGTAAATAACAGTAATGTAAACATAACGTATCGAGCTCGCACGCAACTACCGATCAAAGAAATCATTCTCATTCGGAATAACGTCGCGAATAGAAAATATTCAATTTCTTTTTGTGCGTGTTACAACATAGAATTTTCTTTAAACCGCAAAGGTACAACCTACCTCCAATTGTTGAACTATTATCTTGGGATCTGGTGTGCAACCAATTGCGAGAAGCGTGCGAGGGCTAATGCAGAGTTCCATAAACAGGATTATGCGCTCCTGGAGCTGCTACGGAACTGTTGATCGTTCGCCAATCATTTTCATTAATAAATGCGTCACGAGATCGATGCTCGACACCTACGGCCGGGCAAGGTCGGGCCAGGTCGGGCCAGATCGGGCCGGGCCGCCTGTGCAGCAAGATAAGAGCAATATTTACCGAGCAATCCGGCAATGGATTAATTCGCAAGCAGAGAGTCGCCGCGACATTAAAGCAGTCGCCGGAATGTAGCAGCTTTGTGTTTGCCCTAACCCGCAATACCGAATCGATCAGGACGATTCCACAGTCTCGCGGCCAGCCCGCAATAGTCGCCCCAGTATCCGGCTTGAAACGCGTACTGACCCCGGCGATTATTCCGAGACACGGAAGCACTGTAAAAACCGCGTATCGATCGTCGGTATCGCGTGTTTTCCATTCGCACCTCCTCAGACCCTGGTTACGGCGCACAACCAGAAGTGCATACATTCTACACGATGTTACAGATGTTACAATGATATCTCGATATTTCAGGCTTTTTCATATTTTTCTTAGCTATCTTCAAATTCGAGTACTAAAGAGCTCACGAACATGTAAAAACGAAACGCAAGTCAGGTTCGGAATGAATTTCATGTTCCAGGATTCCGCATTGTTATTTACCCGAATTCCGTGAAACATTTCTGAAAATCCGGCGGACCCATAGTGATCATTTTCAGCCGCCCATAACAAAACCATTCCGTGTACACAATAGCTACGTCCCGAAGTCGGAGGGTGGCAAAATCTAATTTTCACCAGGACGAACGTGAAGGAAAACCTTAATCGGGTTTGTCGAGGGCGAATTTTTACGTCGCGGAGCTCATAATTCTCCGGCCATCGCCGCTCGCCAAGAATCGTAAACAGGGCTGCATCTGCGAGGGATACAAGTTTTATTGAGTCCGGGGACGCAGGGCGCATCCCGAACGAGCATCCGACCGTCCGCGTTCGTGGAAACGAACAGTCGGCGACCATTGTGTCGTTATCCGGGTGAAATTGCGAAATTGCTAGAAAATCGAGCCTCCGGGCGAGAATCCACTTACCGGAAACCGTCGAGGCGACCGGAAGCTACGCGTTGCCGCGGGGATTCGCGGATGCTCACGACAGAACTTCGTTATTTATCGCGAGCTATCGCAACGATTACGATTCGACCGCGGTTCAACTCCTCCGCAGAGGCGCGAGCAAGTGCATCATCCCACAAAAAAATTCCAGGACTATTCCGAACCAGAGTGTCCTTTGACGCTCTCATCTCCGCATTCACTTTCACTTATGCTGTCGTACGTACGATGATATGCAATTAAAGTTTTCATCGTTTATTTCGTATGGAAGGCTTGAAATGCATAATCAAATGCATAATGTGACAATTGCATAATGGAACAATTTTGATAGAAACATCTTAAATTCATTATTTAATTTTCTCGTGTCCACAGAATTTTGTTCGGAAATCTATTTACTATGTTGGTCTAAGGTTTTATTCTGAAACCACGATTTTTTAGGAACCCTCGGTCCTCGGGACCCGGAATACAGAATGCGATTACAAAGATTTCGAATTTAAGATGGAAATCAATTTTACGAGCACTTTACACATTTCCGGCAGAATTTTAGGATCGTGTGGCTGACGGATAAGGTAGTTCGAGAATTCGATGAATAAAATATGAATAGATGTTTGAGAATTTATTCAGAGAAGTCTTTAGAGAATTTATTCGATGTTGTTGGATCTTCTGGCTGACAAAAAGACAAACTAAAAACGTAGAGGAGGGTATAAATATAAAGAATATATATTATGTAAATGTGAATACCGAGTAGCCTATACACTGAACAATAACTTTGAAATATGGTTCCCAGTCGTGTCTGACCAAAGCCGAGTGGTGCTACTTGTCGGATACGTTATTTACTTGCCTATGAGCCTCTCTTAGCTATCGCGGCATCGATTGATCTTTTATCTAGCGCTTTTGACTACCGAAAAACCCCATCTATGCATTACCGAAAAATGAGAAGGCACATCCCGCACCCTTAGAATGCTAAAAACGAGTCTAGCCCCTTAATGCGATACACCAAACAGTATCGTGCACTCTATTATGTTCCCACGGCTTGGACCTGCATGGCAATATCAGAATTATAACGCTATTCTCCGGCATTGTGCTAGGCGTGCTTTAAAATCATATGAATAGGATTATTCTCTGTTGCGTTATGAAACGAGATTGAAAGGGATTGGAACGGCTGCAACACGAAAGCTCGATGTTTGTTAATTAATCTTTGCGCTGCGACTCGACGGTTCGTTCGCGCGTTACAGCTGGGCCACCTGTCCTTCGGATATGTAATCGAGTGTGCGTTACATCGCGTAATGAGTGGAGGTTTTGCGAACAGGAGAGTTTCGGGGGCGAATTAGCTCGGTTTGTCGGTCACGAGACCTGATTTCTGCAAATAGATCCTCGTCGGAGTGTTTGGGAAGCATTCTGCATGCTGCCGACATCGATTCTGACCTGGCTGTAATGCAGCACGAATCGCTCGAACTTACAAGCTGTTTCACAGATTGGCATCGTTACGCCGAGTACACAGACCGGAAAACTTAAACAACAATTAATTGTGCGAACGTCTTCGCGGGTCGGAACACTCTCGCATTCCCGTAACCCGTTTTACGAAACGATTCTGTTCGTTCTCTTTAGACATTCATTCTCTTGTTAACCGTGAAAGAATTGTACAGCGGACTGGCTTTACCCACCATTCTTCATTCCGCTTATCTTGTTGTAACAGACGTCATTTGCATTCTTTTTATTCCATGTATCGCTTAACCAGCCGCTTTTGCCGCAGATTCGTCTCGCGAAAATCCTTTTGTGTATTTATAATGCTATTGGAAATGAGTGTTCATAAATGCACGCTGGTAGCTTTAAAATTAAACTTTATTTAGAGCTTTATTTCGCAATGTTGAATCTCTAGATTTTTTAGTAGACTGCGGATCTCTATGCATTTATGGCTTATGAAAATGCTCGAAAAAGGCTAGAATACAGGGTGCGGCACCTAAAACAGGTCACCTGAATAAATCGCTTGCTTTTGAAGATAGAAAAAGAAGGACCAGACCAAACTTACTTGATATCGAGGGGCTCGTAATCCGATGTCATTAATTTTTTTATAGGTGGAGACGTCAAGGAGATACGAAGGTCAACTCTGTTTTTTTAAATGGAACGGTATGGTTTTTTATTTACATTCTGATAGCGTATTTAAAGACGAATACAATGACCGGAAATATCATCGGTATTGCAACGTTTTAGATTATGTCTCGGTGTTCAAGGTCGACATTTTGAACGCTTGAAGTAGCAGCGAATACGTACATAACATGTTACATGTAAATCGTCGTAGCGTTCGAAGAGTGCTTTGAGACATTTTATTTTCTATTGCGGTTGACCTTGCGTGACCTTGAATGACCTTCGTAATAGGTCATTGTATTCGTCTTGAAATACACTATCAGAATATAAATAAAAAACCATACCGTTCTATTTAAAAAAACAGAGTTGACCTTCGTATCTCCTTGACGTCTCCACCTATAAAAAAATTAATGACATCAGATTACGAGCCCCTCGATATCAAGTAAGTTTGGTCTGATTCTTTTTTTTCTATCTTCAAAAGCAAGCGATTTATTCAGGTGACCTGTTTTAGGTGCCGCACCCTGTATAAAATTCGATAGAATTTTGTACAATTTCCATTTGTTTCGGATCTACAAAGGCTGTTTCCACTAAAAATATGATTTTATTTCATTTCTCTGATATCTAATCGATTGCTAAACATTTAAGTATTGCACATGTAACATTCATATTTGTTAGACTTTGTTTAAAATCTTCGAAGGGTTAATACGATTCTGAGATCGTTGATTCATTTTTAACATCGAGCAATAAGTTCATTGTGCTGTTAACTTATCGATTACCGAACACACACGTTCGTTCTCATTGTTGCAAGTTTACAGGCACGCGCGCCTGAATACCGCCAGTACAGTTCGCAAATTGACTGCGTTTATTCAATAATTTTGGACGATTTCCGATTCACCGCTGGAGAGATTTTCGTATATTTATCAATAGCGGTATCAACTTTAATGGGGATTGAAAAATTTATTTGGTATTACCGACGGGGTGCTCGAAATCCTGATGGTCCATTTAACGTAATTATTCCGTACGCACTACTGAGAAATTCGTTCTTTTGTGAAACGCGAAAAACGGAATTAGCGAATCGTAGAACTCGAAATAAACGAAACGAATAATTTAATGGCACTGCTCGTTGGCGATAATATTGCGTCTGTGTTATGTCCCTTTGGAAGCTCGCTCGCATAACGAGCCATTTAATGGCACAAAGGAGCCGTACGGAGGTAGAATCGAGGGAAATTCATCACCTCCCATGCCTTTGTTGCATAATACCGCCACAATAAGAATCATAAATATTATAGCGATAAGATAGTCCGAGAGACAAATTCAGTCTGCGAAGTAACTGTAGAACCTCCGGCCAAACGCGTGTGGAATGCCGCATTGTATAAAACATGTTTTCAATGCGAACCCAATAAACTTCAAGTAAAATCACGACAAAAATGGTGCTGCGTCGTTCCATTCTCGAGCCACGAGGCGAATTATTTGCATAAGGGTGAATTTAATCTGTGAAAATTATGTAGATGTTTCGAGCCGAACCTTATTTATTGAAATTGCAAAGGTGTTTGCATGGGAATTTATTGAATATATTTCTTGACTCCACCATATATTATTGTAAAAATCGCAGAAAATATAAATAAATTTAATCTTGTTATTTTTATAATACCATACACATCAGTCACTTTTGATGGTCCGTAAGTTTAGCGTTAAACAAAATTCTGCCTCCTATCGAATCGCGAACATCGTTGAATTTATCGAATCGATATTTTAATGTAATTTTCACATACGTACGCGCCATGGATGCATATAGATCGGCAAACAAACGATCATATTTTATCTTGAATGGAATACTTTACCTCCTGGTTTTGGCACGTTAGTTACTCAGGCATTGTGCTGTTCCATATTATATGCTGTTCGATAGCACGTTCGATTACCCTGCATATCTTTCATACTCGTTAACGGTTCCCTAAAATCTTTTCGTTCAGCGATCGTGACGGTAAGGGTTAGTGCTTAACGAGCTCTTAGCATGCGAACGCGCGCGAGTGGTCGATTTTTATGGATCCGTGTGGATCGCACGGAAACGTAACAGGCTATACGATACATTTCGTCGAACGTCTAGTAGTTTTATCAGGGATCGAGGGCAGCGCTATTCCGTGAAAATACCACCGCGTATTATGGCTTTCCAGCCGGAAAAAAGCTGCCGCGATTATTCCGCTCCGGGCGAATCGTTGGAAAAAGCAACGGAACGCAATCGAAATCAGGTCGGGATGATGGAATTACCGTGAAAGGGGGATTCGACTCGTACGTTGCGTCGGTTAATACATATTTATTCGTCCTTTGATTCCTTTTATTTCTCCCTCTCTTTCGACGCCGCACAACGCGTCGAGGAGTAAGAATTTCATCGCAAAAGTTAACCCTTTGAAAGGAAAATGTTAATAAAACGGGTTTTTACACGAAGTTGGTTCTTCCTTTATTTATTTAAATTAAAACACAGTTTGAGAGCTGTATTTAGTATAATTCGTAAACAAAATTGTTTAAACTAAGTAGCAGTGAAGAAACTGTCCTCCGAAATACTTTTGAAATAAAACACTTAAAACAGTAGGAAATTGTTGGCAAAAAAAATTGAAAAATGATTCGGAATGTAAAGGATTAAATTCTGCTGATCTCGTAGCAGTTCAGGCGAGAAAAGGAAATCCATGGAAGGTGTTTGCCAAGTTCCAAGTAAATCGGATGATTGGTTTTTAAGATATCATAGCAACCAGTCGTTTCGCGAGAACACAATTAAAGTTTCAGCTTCAACCAAGTTTACGTTTCGAGCAGCTGGCAACCAGACAGATCTGTAATATTTTTCAGACAGGAATTTGCGAATATACAGTAGCAAGAAAATGTTAGGAGGACGAAATTTGATTTGAAGCAGGCAGACCTATTAAAGCTCTTTTAATGGATCTTTGTTGAACTTCAAAAAGTAGAGCAACGAACACTGGGAAGCGCGAGATACAGTGCCTTTATCTCTCGCTATTGTTATCACCTTTCAGTCCTTTCTCATTTCCGTCTCTCTCCTTCTCTCTCTCTATCTCTCGCTCTCTCTCGGTTGCGTTGAAATTAACGCAACCTGTAAATTGCGTTCCTTCCTCGCGAGAAGCTTGCATCTACAAACTTCGTCGTTCATCACTCGCGGCTTGTTTGAACGCAGCCACACAAATATTCATTCCCACAGTGTAGGAAACTCGATAATTGTCGAACAATTCTCGGTTTCGCAAATTTCACTGGGTACAGAACGATTAGGCTACCTCGATAATAGTCACGATTCGGCCCCAGGCCTGGAAGATAAACGAGGGATCCCAGAAATTATTTGCAGCTTCCATTATTTTCGTAAGAAATTCCACCTCGGGTGTTAGGAACGCTTCTTAGTTTCTCTATAGATCTTCTCCGTCAAATGAAATTGCGTGAAAATTTTCATAATTGCGTACGAAGAGAATGGTTTGACCTGGTTAACTAGAAGTTTCCATGTCATCCACTCCACAAGAAAACCCAGAATTCAATTCTACGCGTAGATGGTACAGCCAGCGGATAAATTGCAGCTCAAGGGGCTAATGAAAACGCGAGAATTTGTAATGGCGGAGGGGTGGTAACCATAAAAGGGGATCGTGACTCGAAGGAGGTTAGGAAACAATGGACCGGATCCCAGTCGTATGCTCGAGCTCCGAATGAAATTGTCCGAGTCGGTCGCGGAAGGGCTGTAGATTTTCCCGATTGGAAGCGTTGACTTTCATCGGGAGGAGTCTGGGTCTGTTTTGACCCAGAATATCAAATTTACTCACTCGGTTTCTGGCGATTAAATTAAATGAACAGAAATTAAATGTACACGGATGTGGAGCCGTGCACGAATCATCGGTCCAACATTAAAAAAGGAATCGTTGTTTTGAGAGCGTCCGAATATTAACGGGAGTCACTGTAAATTTAACCGTGCACCATTGTACCTCGCGAAGAAATGCGATAGGCTATTCCACGGTGAATTACGACCGGGGTGGTCGATGCATCGGGAAGAAATTGGAATCGGTCGCGTACACGCGGAACCGTCGACAGCATAATGTGATTTCGGGGTAGGGCCGGATGCGAACGAGCCCTTTTTCGCCGGAAGGGCAGCCCGCGGAACGATTCCGTGAGTGCACGCGCGCGGAAAACCTGATTTCCCGGCGATTTGACTAAGTAACGAAGTTCCCCGCTCTGTCCGTCCGAATTCGGCGAACCGACGGGTACGACACTGTCAATTTGCACACCGGTTCGGACCCTATTTCGTCACCTAGAGCCTCGAACTTGCGAGGAACGAGAGCTGTGGGGGCAATTAGTTTCGCGTTATCGTTCGACACGTTCCCGGAACGCCAGACGTATTTTTCAGGGTAGCCAGCGCCCACGGACCGGTGACGTCGAAAAATCCAATTCCGCTGACACGTTCGCCAGCCGGAACACCTCGCACGCGCTGCCATTGTCGACGAATTCGCCAGGGAACGGTGAATTCAATTGGTCGGACGCGTATCGACCGCGATTTCCAATAGTTTTTTCATGCTAGAAATATTTAGCTGAATATTGGCTGTATTGTCGCGAACACGTCGGCCAGATACCTTCTTTGTCATTTTAAAACGCGGTTCAACGGGATTCATCCACCGCTGATTGCGTTAAACCTCGGCTTTCATGATTAATTTCGGACTTTGTGTGGCCGAGTCGGTGGCGAAGCCACTTAACCCTGCGGCGTGCCATTTGTTTCACAGTGAAAATGATTAGGACGTGTTTGTTCTTCGTCGTTAGACAACGGATTTTATGCATTTATCGCGAGAATCAGGCGGAATATGAAACAGCGAAAACATTAGAAGAATTTGAAAATACTGTTACATTATTTTCAACCTATTAAACGTATTAAGGGGGTAGACTAATTTCCTGAATTGATAATAGACTCATTTCTTGATAATGCAAAGATGGGCTTGCAATCGAGATAAAAATTGTAAGAAACCAAAGTTAAACGAAAATATATTTTGTCTTTGAATCGTCTCGAGAATGAAAATATATCTCTATTTCGCTCCAGTTTGTTCCAAATCGGGTAGAACATTTTTCTCTGGCATAAAGATCCGCACGATTTATTACGGGAAAGATTAAATTTACATTTACCGGTGAAATTCGTATGATATATTTAATTGTCAGTGTTATTGCTAGAAAGACAAGACAGTTATGTTCAAACTGGATGATACTGAAACCTGACAAATGAAGTTACAGAAGATCTATGGGCTGAGGGATTATGTCAAAGTATCGAGCGATTAAAGTGTGTTCATCTGTTGTTCAATTTACTAAGGGAGCAGCTCAACGGAAAGTTTCACGACCGTTCGGCTAACTGCATCTTGTTCGGCTGCCATAAATTCCCAGCGGTTAACGTCGAACGTGATTCCCGCCAATCTTCATCGATAACGAATGTACTAGAAGGGAAATGCTACGATGTAAAAGTCAGCATTCTAGAAAGAACTTTTCTTCTTGCCAGGAAACTTTCTTTATCAGTCGAGGCCGTTGTTACTGCTGTTCGAATTAAATTCGTTTAGATTCTTATTCGATCGTTTTAATATCTTATTATTAATAATCGCACGTAGAATTCCATGCATAATTCGAGCCATATGCAACGCGTGCAAACTCCCGACCAAACGTAATTAATGTTTACGTTAACGACAACATACGTCGGCCAACTGTGGACACGATGTATCATGGTACAGTCATACTGCGACAAATGGTAACGTTTGGCATCTTAATCGTCGCTTGATTTACACTCTCCTGTCGACCTCTGCGAAGCATAATTTCCAAGATCTTTATCACGTTCTAAAAATGCTGGGACAAAGTTTATAACCCCTCGAACAGTCTCCAAAAAACGAGGATGACAAACGAGGCGAGAGCTTTCCCGAGCTTTCAACGCATTAAGGGGACCGAAATTTCCAAGCAGCGTCTCTCAAGGCGACGCATGTTTTTCGCGAATGGCTCTCCCGACCTTCCGTTATCGTTCTAAAGGAAGTTCTATCGATTTTGGCTGCAATTGGAACACGTCTATTCAGACAATTGTTTGCTCGAGCAATCCTCGCGTCTGCCAAACTCGCTTTAACATACCGTTCCACGAATAATAGTGCTTCCCACGACAACAACAGCGATCTTCGAGTAGTCGTTCGTACGAGCCCCACCAAGAATCATCGAAGACATAACGTCACGCAACTCGAAAGAACATTTGCACCATCGATCAAGCCTGAACGCGATCCGTGCAAATTAATTAGGCGCCGTGCCGTGCTCTGTCGAGTGATTAACGCGCATCCGCTTAACGAAAACCCGTGAAAACTTGTCAGCCATCATCGATGGAAACGATGGGCGCTAAAAACGTGCGCGCAACAACGTTATGAACAGGTGTCATCGATCATGAGAAACGGTTATCGCTGCCAACGGCAGGGAGGAACTGTCGTGTGCCCGCGATATTCGAAAAAATAACGGCCATGGGATCGAATAAATTCAATAACCGTTCGACAAACTTGGCCGAGAGAGCGCACCCCGTAACTTCGCCGACATAAATTCCTAGGTAGATCGCTGCGTTTTATTATGCGGCCTCTCAGGTCCTTCTGATTCATTGCGCCGATGTATCTGACTTTGCATACTCGATTCAATATTTTTTCATTCTTTGCGACGCATTTCGCCCGCATTTCTGTCCGTGATGCGGATTCCTAAAATCGCCGTGAAACGCGCGAAGCGAATGCAAGAGAGCTGAAATCACGAAGACTGTTTATTCGAATATTCATCGTAAAATAGTCGCGCGAAACTTGAGTAAACGCAGTCACACAATTTTGATAATGCACTGCAAACACTTTTATTAGGTAGATCCGCTGTTAAGGCGCCTCCGCGACGCAAGGCTTAACTGGTGCATCATGACACAGCTATGAATACTTAAAATTTAATCGTATTAAACTAGAAGGCGTCACGCGTTACGTGCTGTAAGAAGCGAAGAACCCTATTATGTGCTGAGCTAGAGCGATCTATTTCTTACGGTTGGACGCGTTCCACGACTTTTCCAATAACGGGCAATAAAGAGAAAAAAAAATGGGTTACAGGAAAATCTCTGCATCGTCCCGAGATTTTCACGAATCAACTTAACCTGTTTCTTCGTAGCTACACGCGATGCCTGTTCAGAAATACCGCAATTTACGGCATTAGGCAGACCGCAAAGTGGTAGCCTAGCAGCTAGAGCCTTCGAGGCCCCGATAGCAAGCACTCTCTATCAACGGCGAAGTTTTATCGCTGGAAATTCGATTGTTTGTCGACTAGAGCGGTTTCCAACCTGGATCGACTACTGCCAGGAGAGGCGCCGAAATTTGTTAATAAATTATTATTTTTCATACCACGATATCTGCAAACAATTAAAACAGTCTTTAAAACGTGCCTATATCGTTATATCTATTAACCCTTAGCACTCGGTGCTATTTTAACTGGAAAATTAAACATTTCTTTCGACCTCGAGAGAATGATTCCATTCTATATTAATTTTTTTCTTTATACGAATATGAAATTGATATAATACCTTATACAATACTTACACGTTTAGTAATTGATTATATACCAACATATTTGATAACGTAAACAATATTTATAATAATGGTACAGCAATTTTTAGCGACGATTCTGAGTCGCCACTCGAGGCGCGGAAAATTTTTTTTCGGGGAGTCGTAGCATTTCAATGGGTTGGAAAGCGCTGGACTAGAGCGAAATAAACGGGAAGTATAATTTCCATCGGTCCGGGTTATTCGCCGAACGTTTGCTTCCGTTTTCAGAGGATCCGCAGCGATAAAGAAATTTAATCAAGCCTTCCTCCGCGAGAACTCCTTCAACCGTATCACTTTGGAATACCTTTCGCCGTCCAGTGAAAAAAAGTCAAACAAAAGTTGCCGCTCCGATCGACAAGCATATTTATCGATAATATCTGGAATACTCGTTCCGCGACCCCGGTCCTTTCAAGATCCTCCACCGGGAGCTAGGCACTTTCGTATGAAATCTCTACGAACGAGGCACAAAGTGGAGACCGATCGATCAACCACTTGAAATTGTCAGCGCGACTGCACGCATACTTTTTCCTCGCCATCTGGAAAATTATAGGTTGTCCACGAACATACTTACATCTGTAATTTCGAGAAATTCCAGGTCCCCGCGTGCTTGTCTGTCTGTCTGTCTGTCCGTCTGTCTGTACGATTGCTTCTGGTTCATTGCGGCAGCCTCCGAGAGAGTTGTTAAACCACGTATTTCCCTGAAACGATCCGCGCAACCATTATAGCAACAAGATCCCTTTCTGTCTACCCGAACATGCATTTATTCGCGAAACATAAACCACGTTGCCTTGGAGATGTACAAGGTGGTACGCGAATAAACAGCGTTGATATTGCAGGAAAATGTTGCAGATGTAAAGCACAGCCAGTGGTTTTCTTATAAATTATGACTATTCGAAACAATGGAAGAGGAAAAAGTAATGACTGCTCTTTGTGTTTGTACTTCGATCGCGTCGAATTACAATCGAATTAAGGTTGATCACCGTCGCATAAGAAAACGTCATTGTAAACGTAAACATAAAATTCAGCTGTCTGCGAACGCTATTAAAATGGAAGATATAAAAAATGAAATCAAGCGAAAGGTTCGAATTGTGTAATTATTATTATTATTTATTATCTATTTATTATAAACGGGCTGAAGCCCTTCTTACACATGAGAAAAAAATACAGACTACTCGTATAATAACAAAGAAGGGACATGCACAGAAAGGAAAATTTTGATAATTTTGATAGTGGTACAATCGATATGGTATTATAATATAATCCTGCGTAGTTGCATTTTAAATTTTAGTAAAGAATTATTGAAAAAATCAATGCAATTACAATGTATTTCAAATACTGTATATATGAAATGCAGTGTAATTCCATTACAATGTATTTAAATTAGCACAACTCTGCTTGAAGGTCTCCTTTCCATTTTGTACAAGACGTCCCACGGACGTGTAATTTTCGGCGACTAGTCGAATCGGAAGCGAAATTCGGAGCCGAATTCCTGGCCGACAAATAATGCGACCCGTAATTCAATCCAGCGTGTCCCGACGCGAGGAACTGGTCAGAAAATGATTCCACGTTTAACCCCGGCGAGGGTCGAAGGTCGGGTAGGCAAAGTAATGTCCCACATAACCGTGTCGGATAGGAATTCTCGCGAGAATAGTTGCTCGCTGCCGCGCACCAAGTGGAACGATAAATTTTCCTCGGCGATCCACCGTCGCGTTATAATTTACAATTAAAAGCTAGATCGGTTGCTGGTCGCCCTTATCAAATTATCAGGCCCGATTATTAATTTCAGCCATGCCTCGTAAAGTAGAAAGTTATCGGCGTGCCGAACCGAACCAACTCAAGCCGAACACGCGAGAACACCGGCGAATGTTCTCCGGCGAATGTTCTCCGGCGAATGTTCTCCGGCGAGAAAGACGCCGGAACTTTCCGCAGTTTTCGGCGACAGCTTTCGTTTATACGTTCCCCTGTTGAAGAGTTTCTAACTACGTCTCATCGTGCTTCACACCCCACCGCGGACGAGGCGCAATTTATGCACGATTTTGGAAAAATCTGCGCGCCAGCTGCAGACTCTGTCGCTGAGAGCTACCAAAGTCACCCTCGTATTTGGATAGATGCCGCGAGAAAAGTTTCTACGCTCTAGATGCGGTGCAGTAGATGCTGCACCGGAGTTTCGAACATCCGAGATCTCGTAGGCTCGAAATTTTATTCGACGTGTTTAGGTAAACGAGATTCGATGGAACAGAGTTGTGCTAATTTAAATACATTGTATTTTATATACACAGTAGTTGAATCACCATCCACTTAATTTCATTGCTGATTACGTGAATCACGAGTGTAATTTAAATACAATATAATGTAAATTACTCAATGCGTACATTGCTCGCTTAATGTTATCGCATCTCTCACACAAGAGATACAATGTCTAAATAAATGCTTCGTATTCAAGCTGACGTTGAAAGGGCTCAGCTAAATCCAGACTCTTCGGTTCCTACTTTGCTAAATAAATTGCGTCCATTTCGCGAAATGTTTGCGAATACTGGTTCAGCAGCGGGTGCATTAGAGTAATGCAACATCCCCGGCCGGCATTGTACGAAGGACGCGGAAAGCGCATACAAAAATTCTGGTAAAAGTATAAAAGGAGGTATTATCTAGGAAGTCGTACAATAGTATAAGGCTCGTACAAGAATGGTCGAAATCCCGCGAATCCGATGGAACTCTACGGACCTTTGAGACCCCGGAGACCTCTCGAAGTTTCCAATATCATTAAAGCTCGGCTCGAGTGTGCCTGTGCGATGTCAGTGAGTCGGGCCGAAGTGGATTTAGGTTCGAAGATCATCGACGTCGATTCTGCTGAACGAGGATTACAGCAGTAGGGTAGCGAACCGATTGAGTCTGTAGACTGCCAGGTCATTAGCATGATGTTTGCCGATGGGAGGCGATGACTAGAATGAAAATAACGCGATCACAGGAGATTATACTAGAGGTCACGGCTTTGGACGCGTATCGAGGATACACGTATTCGCGTGTCGCGTGTACCAATACGTATACATATCAGGTGTACAAATAAGTTCTCGGCCCGAGAATAAAAACAACTGTACCGAATATTTGAACGAAAAAATTTTCATTGCAAGCGTGGTGTCATGTAATACCAACCTGGTAGACTGTTTTTTCGAATCGACAAATTAACATAACCTTAAAATATACATCGTGAGCACATTGAGCAAAATGGGTTGCAACAACGTTTTTATTAGAACAAATCAGAACGAACAAATTAGAACTGCGAAAGATTTCAGGAGAGATTTGTTCTCGTGGCTGGTAACACCGAACCGATACCCTTTCTAATAAGTCTAGTGTTATCGATATCGCACCATCTAGTTTTTGATGAGCCGGATCGCGTTACGCGACTCTCCGATAATTGTTATCCGATCTGCCGCGCTTTGGATATTCATGATCGTGTCGAATGACTCTCGGGATACTCGTGTCATATTCAGTAGCACCGGACTGTGTCCAATATTGATTATTCTCCTGGCCGGTGTTGCGACTGCAGCACATAGTCAACCCATCTATGACAGACCTCCCGAATGCGCCAACTTCTTGCGAGAGACTACAAATCATCCCCTACAATGATATTCTATCAACCCTTACCACTCGAATGGCTCCTCTTAACCCCTTGAACATTATTAACCCCTTGCACTACGATTTACTCCACGGTTACCGCGATTAGAACTTCTTTATCGATCATAATTTCCCAGAAAAATAAGAAAATCTATATCTATCGTATGCCTATACGTTCCCTAACGACTAGACTGCGGTTCTTTATGCAATTACGGCTTCTAGAAATTTTCAAAAAATACTAGGATATAAAGTATAACAGAATTTAGTACGATTCTAATTTATTTCAGATCTAAAATCGAGTTTCTGAAAATTCTATATATACATCCGCAGTCCATTATTGACTTGGAAGAGATGTTTCATTTTCGAAATAAAATAGCTCCGAGTGCAGAGGGTTAACATTTATCGTATCTAATTTAATTTTACGTCGGTGGAAAAGATCGCCGAGTTACCATCGATAAGAGTTCGTCGAAAGCATTGTTTTCTATTGGAAATATAAACTCTAGTTTATTAAAGTTAGCTAGGAAGGACTTGGAAGGACTTATCGCTATGCTCGCTAGTACAAAGACTGAAAGGAAACCCAAAAGGGGCAGACCGGAAAAGTCCGTTGCCCGCTTGAGATAAGGACCAGGCCTGTATTTCGTCTCTAACCCTGACAGTTAGGTATACAAAACATTCACCGGACCCATGGGTCCGCTGACATGTTTATTACCTCAGTAATTATCTCACGTAACCAAATCCATTTTTGGCTTTATGAATAGACGCATTGTAACTATGAATCCAACATTTTCCAACATATCTTTCGTCCGCTAAAGTCCTTTTTCTCGACGAAGTACACACCATGGTTTTCCATTTTTATTGCAGAACGAATCGATTGCGGTCGCTTTGGGGAACGTTCTACGTAAACACCAGGATTCGGTACCACCTTCCATGGATCTGTAAGTATTTCTCTCTGTACACGAAACGATTCGCATTGTTGGGCACACTGCCACTGGAAGTAGCGTCGCTCTCATCCGCTTATAGACTTGGACGGTTCTGAGGTGTTAATAATAATGAAAAGAAAATAGCATCGCTGCTGTACGCGCTACGTTTTATCCAAGCTACCTTACGATATACTCTCTTTCAGATCGGATATTAATATCGATAAGTTGTCGCCGGCTGAAATTTCAAACTCGTGCGTAAACGCGCATCGTCGCAAATTATTAGACGACCATTGGCTTCGACAAGGGGATAATAAGATCGTCGACGACGATATCGCGTGCTAGCCGTACAGATTATCTGGTTAATCGAACGTTATTGAAATCGAGAGCAGCCGCGCGTCTCGTTCCTCGTTACAAGGCTCGAAACAGTGTCCGAAACAATTCGATCTGGGAGATGTACGACCGAAGCCGCCGGCGCTAACATTCTTTTTGTCTTCGGTTTCAGAGTTTTGACCAACTCGCACGGCGAGGAGTTGAACGTGCTGGACAACATTTTCGATATCCTAAATTTCAATTTTGGTAAGGCCCTGCTTGATCCCGTAGTTCTCTGTGTCAAGGGGTTACATACACGATCGCAACATTATTAAACATATCTGTATATAGCCCCTCTAGCATGCAGAAAATTTATCGACAGATACAGACGTGGATATTAACCCTTTGCACTCGGAGCTAATTCAACTGGAAAATTGAGCTTTTCTTCGAACCAAGAATATTTCCATTCCCTATGATTTTTCAAACTTTATGGATTAGAAATTGGTGCAATGCCTCGTACAGTACCTAAATGTTTAGTATTTGATTGGATACCTACACATTTAATAATTTAACAATATTTTGAATAATGGTACTGCAATTTTTAGTGACGCCTCTCAGAGTCGCCATTCGAGTGCTAAGGGTTAGCGTAAAACATTTTCGATCTTTATCGACAGCGGAGCTTTATGTAGAATAAACATTTTCAACCTACATGGCAACAACTTGGAGCGAAGTAGAAATTTATTTTCTTTCTTAATACATTTTTTAATTCTTCCAATATTTTTACTGTTTTAAATCAGGTGGGATGCACCACAAACTTCTGAACATCGTCCAAAAAATATTCTAGGTCGTACCTACACCTATTCAGTTTTGTCACAAATGCATAAAATCAGCTGTCTAGCAATGAATATGTGAAATTGCGCTTATAATTATGCGAGATAACTGTGCGGCTGACGTAAGCACGAAATTTTCTGCTGAACCACCCTCCAGCTGCGAGGTAACTCGTAAAATTGTTTCGTAGAAATTAATATTGTGGTCGCGAGATTAGCTGAAAACAATTTATACGCAAAGTTCAACTGGTACGCCGCGGTTACATGTATAAACATTGGCATTTGCCAGAGAAACTACTTCTGAACATTGCTAATATCAGAATCACAGAATCACAGTGAAACTCTTCTACCTGGTCATGCAGGATCTGTTCTTTCGGATCTCTCTTGATCTCGTACAATCCCCTGGAAAAGAAAGATGCGAAGAAACAATTGACCTCCTAGCCGGATTATGTGGAGGATAAAAGTTTCGAAAGTGCTCACCCCAAACCTTAATACTCTAATACTCGAAAAGTTCTGTCGTATTTTAAATAAGCAGATAATTTTGGAATTCTGAATCGACAGGTTATCCGAAGGATGGCAAGAAGTTGCTACAAATAATGGATATTATATCATTTTCTTTAAAATATAGCAGGACTTTCCTTCCAACCTAACAGAAAATTTATCCTCGCTACCAAACAACAGAAATTCTTTGTCTTCAATTATTTTTTCAATATACTTATACGCATTATTCGTACCGATGATATCCGAATTCCCCAATATCCGAAAACGAATTTTATACACGAATGGTTCATTCTAAAGCGATCCATATACAGCACTTCAAATTCTGTCACGTTTCGCGTCACTTCGATCGAAAAACTGTCACGACTATGTCGGTAAGAGTTTCACAATTTTGTTGTTCGATCGTGAAGCTAGTGCCGCGCGTAAAAAGATTTTGCGTAGTAACGCGCAAGATTTATTTATTATTGGTTGGAGCGACGCGCGACGTCGCGGCAAATGAAGAACGCGCGATGATAATTGGTGTTCCGCCGTTTCCCGAAGCCGTACCCGACAAATCTTCTCTTGTCTAGAGTTGAAAAGTTATGCGATACTTCGCGGGCTTCATGTTCCGCGCACCCAACTAGTAAGACGAGACAATAACGCTTCCAGATTTCGCTCACGCGACGTCGAGAGGACGCGTGAACTTTTCTATTTCGAGCTTGCGACTGCTAGGTTGCATTCGAAATACCTTTTTCTTCGGCTTCACACGCCGTCTCTCCGCAGCCCCCCGATATCAAAATAGTTTCCCTATTTCGCCCGGGTACCACGAAAACACAACTATTCTTCGTTTAACTCTGGCACGGTTCTGCTCTCAAAATCTACGTTTACGCGATTCCTCGGAAGCAGAATACGTTCTTCGAAAGGAGGGCGTTGGTTGATAAGAGAAAATGCGACTATTTCTCAACCCCGATTCGTGCTACAAAAATTTACGTTCACGCGATTCTTTGGGAACAGAATATGCTCTTTGAAAATACGGAAATTTGCTGATACGGAACGAGAATGTGAAATTTTAAATCAAGAAAGCAACGTCAGTTATTCGGAAAAAGGCCATGGGGCGTAAAAGACTTCAATTTTCAAAATGACCACGGGCAGAATATTGTAAAATTTATTTACGCAAATTATCGGAGAACGATAATTTAGCTGTCTTTTAATTTTCAGAGATACTGTACAATCGACCAAGTGTAATGAGCACCACTTACGGTCGAGTAAGTGGAACAGGAGCGTTTATGGTCGGACAAGTGGAAGCGGATTAGCCGGACTTAATAATCCGTAATATCTTATTTGGCTCCTGTGTCCTTTAATTAACGCAAACAATTTTTATTTTACATATAGATTCGCAGTCTAATTATATCAACCTACGCAGTTACAGTTCAGCGATGGGATAAATTGAAATGTTAGCGGCTCCTTGATGTACACGTCGGAAACAATGATCTATCAATCGGATCCCCTCACCCCTCCCCGAACTCTGAAAGGTTTAAACACTATCTAGCCCGAGCGGAGCGCGGGTAAAAAGCTTCACAGAGCGCAATCGATTTCCAATTAAGCTTTTTTCGAGTGCTTTTTACCGAGCCGCTTCGAATCCATTTTTCGAGAGTGTAATGATTAATCGGGCATCGTTTGCCTAGTTCAATCAACATCGCCGGCCCGGGGCCGCAGAAAAACGGCGTTTTGTATGCGCTCGCATGGGAAAATCCGCTTCCAAATCGAAGATTCACGGAGTTCGTTGCGCCGAAACCTGAAGACGCTGCCGCATTTAATTGAAAATTTGTGATCTATATTTTTTAACATTTCTAACTACAGAATGGCCGATCCTTCAAATCCTCGTGATCTGTACTCGTTCAGAGGTTCAACGATCTGATAAAAATCGATTCTTGTTACGATTTAATTTTCTCACTTCAAAATAATATTCACAATAATTGGTTTCACACCATTTCGTGGTTCCGAAACGTTTTCATTGTTTCGACAGCGCGCGAGACACTACCGGGCAATTTGCGTGTCGCCCTCGGCGCGACGCTCCCAAAACGAAATCGAACGTAATTACTCCTCCACACTGGTTTCTACCTTTGAAATCTTCTTTCTCCGGGCGAGCATCCTCTCGGAGCGGATCTGGTCGGACGTTTTTTAACGGAGCAGCACGGAAAATTGGAGCCCGATGAATGAAACGGCGACCGTATCTATTCATTCCCAGAATCCGGAGCTAATTTCGTTGAGCTTTTGTGCCCCCCGGGAATTTCCTGCGAGGCGTCTTTGCGTTCCGTTTCTCGCGCCTCTCTTGATCTCTTCCTTTCTCTTCCTTTTTCTCTATCTCTATCTTTGTTCGTTTTCACGTTCGACCGCGCGTTGATAACGCGGGATTCGTTAATACGGACTTGACCGAGTTTTTAATCGAATGACCGCAGAATAGCGTGAAAACCAATCGATACGTAGCCTCGCGGATATAAAATATTCAGAGACGCTTCCATCCTGGTAACAGGGGCACAATTTATAATCCCATTCTATCCGCTCCTCTCTCATTTTCGCTCGTCATCATCGCCGTGATCGATCAGCCCCGGTCAAAGAAACACGCGTTGCTCCGTTCCTCGGCAGACTAACGACGACTAAATACGTCACGGCCCTTTGGACGGCAGCCCAGCCTGGCTCGACCGCCTCGAGCTGGTTCAAACGAGGCCTGGAGGTGTAAAAAGAATTTTAAAAATGATGATTTCACGGGCAATTACGCCGGACAGCCCGGGAAAAGAGCACGCCCGGCTATAACATGACAGGGCTCTCGTTAAACCTCCCTGCGGTTTATTAAGTTTTTCCTCGGAAGAGCAGACTCTGTGTACAGTACGCCGTAATATCGCGCGCGATACCTCATTAATCTCCCGGATGGTATGGGCGGTCTGATGGCGCTGATACGACACGTATCCTTGATATGCCAGGAATTTGCCGGCCGAGATCCTGATTAGCTGGATCAAAGACCACCGAAACCTTCGGAATTTTGTATCAAGTGTGCCCGGCGATCGAGCGAAATTTTATTCCACTTTCTTGAAATTCGTCTACAAAGATTGAAAATTGCAGAAACATCCGCAGTCTATCGTTGTGTCAGCAGTTTTTAGAAATTTATTTTCAAGTCGGGCACGAACTTACCCAATCATCTAACTTTTCTCCCGAAATTTGATTCTACTCGACGACAGTGTCGGGTAATTATCAAGGAAATTTTGTCGCTCCTCGTGGCGTGAGTACGAGTGTTCGATGTATCAGCAGTTTAGCGGTGGCGCGCCTAATTAGCCGACTCAAAAGCCGCCGAAACCTTCGGAATTTTGTGCAAAGTGCTTCTATCGGTCGATCGAAATTGGATCCTACTTGACGACGGTGTCAAGTAATCAAGAAAGTTTTGTCCCTCTTTGAGGTACAAACAAGAGTGTTTGATGCGTCAACAGTTTGATGGTGGTGGGCCTAATTAGCTCGATCGAAAACCACCGAAAGCTTCGGGATTTTGTATCAAGTGCTCCTGTCGGTCGATCGAAATTCGATCCTACTCGACCAGCAGTTTCGGGTAATTAAAAAAACTGTTTGACATGTCTGTGGATATTCATCGATATTACGAGTACGAAAAATTGATATTTTATCCGACGTTCCCAATAACTAGGATATAAGTACGAGATTGCATAAATATTTGCAGACACGCAATTATGTTTGCAGCGGAAACAATTTTCTTGGAACTGAAAAGCGTCGCTCTATTTCTCGAAACGTCAACAAACGTTTCTCTTTGGTAACCATGTTACCTGAGGGAACATATTCTGTAACGAGAAAAACTAATTGCATTGGCATTGAAAATTTCCACGGTGAAACGTTAATTAAATGGCACACGTTGAATCATATATACGATACAGGAGGTACAAAGGTTTTCCAGCGTATGCAAAGCGATATTAACCTGTTTAAACGTGGAAATTTTATTCGGCTTTAATTGCCAAGCGAAATTTATGCTCATTCACTTCCGGTTAAGTATCGTGTTTCTCTCGCATCGCGTGATGTACCACTTTCTTATTAGTTTTGTTTGCCTGCATACATTCGCTAGACTATTAATTACCGGTTTGTCCATTCAGAGGTTCAACGATCTGATCAAAATTATTTTCTTCTCACGATTACATTTTTTCATTTTAAAATAGTATTCGGAATAATTAGTTTAACTCAATTTCTAAAAATATGTTACTTCTGGCATGAAATCCTCGTGATCTGTATTCGTACATCGCATTACAATATTCAAAGCGTTACAGGAGGAATGGAAGTGAAAGATTTCCATTGAAAGATCTATCCGCCATTATTCTCTCGTCAAATACGTGTAAAAGACGGGAGAAAAGATGTTCTTTCAAGAACGATTTATTTCTATTTCAACATAAATTCAGTCGTCACATTACTTCGCTTCTTTAATATCGATTTAATGAAACTAGGAACAGAGAAATTATTGGGTACTATTCTCGGAAGTTCTATGGAACGTCTTCGCTCTGCGACTGCTATATATTTCCACCGTCACCCACCGCATTCGTTCCTTTTATTCGCGTTCATTCTTCCTTCTCGCATTACATTCATATCTTGACATACATATTTCACACCTCCGCACATTTCTACTTCTACATACTTTCGCGTCAGGATATTTCCAAAATCGAAGAAGGAAATATATACCACTAATTTATTTTTAGCAATTAATCCCGAAAAGGCTTCCGCAATCAAAACATATTCGTGCACCCCTGCGTTAGTTTGATCTGACCTCCCAATTTCTATGATAGAGAGGGCGCACATTTAAAACAGTATATTATTTGAGGAAATCAAAGAACAGTAATTTAATTTTAGCTCTTGATCCCGGAGGATTTCAGGAATAAAAATATATCGGCGCACCCCTTTGGGCTAACAGCTACCTGTATGGCAAATTTCAGCTTTCCATGTCTTCCGTGTTCCAAGATTTTTTCTACATATTCATAAGAACTGGACAATTAGATTGGATAGAATTCACTTCTAAGTCCTCCTAAGTGGACTGATCGTGTGCAACCGAGCCAAGTAGTTATTCGGAGCATCATCGGCGATCGATAGCATACACCTCGATCGTAGCAGGTGCAATCGGCTCGAAATAACACCGCACCCTATCATCATCAATTGCCAGCGACTGAATTTCCGTAAATCGCGTGTTAGCAGGAAGTGGAGTGGGCTCGTCGACTAGAGGTGTCCTGCAGGTTCGACGGTAACAAGGATCGGTCCGGTAGCCGAGTAGGATTCGATGTAATCGGAATCGGTTGTGGGTTGGCGGCAGCGCCACCTGGGACGGAGCAACGTAGATTACGCGAGTTCCAGGCCCGAACGAAGTTGAATCGCGGTCGAATTAATTTGTTATTCCCCGATGGCAAAGTCGCGAAGTAGAAGTCGTAACGTCGAACGAGCTGTGCAACCCCGTGGCCGATTTTCATGCCGCGATATTCGAAACCTCGTGTTAGTGTGCACCTGCCGACGAGCACACCAGGGATATCCCGTAATTACATGGACAGAATGCAAATTCGCGATAACACGAAAATACCGGCTGCGACTATGCCAGCCACGCGCGACCTAATCTCGATGATGCAGCCCCTAACGAGATCGGCGCAACAAACGATCCCCTAAGAAAGTTTCCGCGACGTAATCCCGGCCGTTCAACATTAATGGACGACCGGCCGAGCAAGCGGTCCGAGAAAATTACGCTCGCGTCACTGATCCGTCGACTAACGTACAACGCGCCGGTCATAATTCCGAAAGATGGAGCCTCGAAGCCTTATTTCTTCGCTGCTATTTAAGGATTAAGAGCGAGAGCGTGTACTCGAAACACTGCCTCTTCAAACCACGCCTACGAAGCATTCGAAGCTTCGTTTAATTGTTTTCTACCAGTTTAACAATTTAAAGACGTCATTAAGGGATGAAATTAATTTTTATTTAACTCCTGCTTCCCACAAACGATGCGGAAGATTTTTACGGTACACAATTCGGATAATTACAAATATAATGTTTTTTACAACGATTATAGAACAATTATTATTAAAATAAACGCACGCATTATTGTAATCATAGACTGCGGACCTTTATTTAAGATAGAAATGTTCTACAATGATTGTTGAAAGCTGGAGTAAAACAGAAATTGATGTCATCCCTTAATGACTTTTTGTAATATGTATTAAAAACAACGATACAATATTAAAATGTAGAACATGTATTAAATTCTACAAGATCGCCGCAGTCAAACGGCCAGGTTGAACGAATAAATTTAGTATTAGCTCCAATGTTAGGTAATTCCTTGGTGAATCAGGTTTGGGTTAGGCGTCGGGTTAGAATCTCTGGCGGTGGGTAATATGGCGGGCGGTATGATCTCGAAGATGAACGGATTCGCTGGTCTATGGTCTATTCTCTCCAATTTTGATCCAACAACGTTAGAGCAGCAAATTCCGATGCGATACTTACGCGGCGAGCATCAAAGCGACAGGGGTCTAGCACATGTTAATGAGAGGACGTCGATATCTGATCCGTACCAGCGGGAATATCCCCTTAAGACCTGGCTATCGATTCGTGTTTAAAGGAAACCGCGTCAAAGTGCTCCCCTTTTTAATATTTTCCCTTGTCGTTCCCGAAGCGACGCGACGCGACGCGACGGTCCCGGGCATTTCACGGGGTTGTTCGGCTGGCTGACACGTTTCGCTATTTCCCAGCCTTTCCCTGTCGTTTCTCCTCTCGACGAGCAAGCGAACCGCGAGAGGACGAATTCGGTGCCGAGAGAGAAAAAGGAAGAGAGTAATCTCTCTTTCTCTCTCTCTCTCTCTCTCTCTCTCTCTCTGTTTCCTCGCGAGAACTAGAACGCTCGTCCGACAGGCCTGAATATTTCATCGACGAAACATCGAAAGACAGTGCGCGGATAAGACCGGGGAACTAAATCAAATTCTTTTCGCATTTTCCTCTTTCCCTTTTGAAATTCCACGGACTATGTGGAAATGGAGAGAACGATCGGCCATGATATAAATGCTTCAGCAGCAGAAAATTGCGAGGAAACTGACGCGTTTCCATGAAACCTCCATCCGTGAACTACCTCCAAAGTGACTACTTGGGACCTAATTTCTATGAACGGCGCACTGTTTTCGAAAATTGGCCAATCTTCAAATGTAAAGCAATCTAAATGTAAAACAAACGTTGCAGAAGTTAGAATATGTTAAAGTTCACACGGTAGGACGAGTTGATAATGACAGAACGTAGCGACGTAGAATTGTGTCCTCGAACTTTTCGTGAATTCTAAGAATAATTCAAGGGAACTTGCAATTTCGGAACACCTGGCGCGTAGGGAAATGAAAAATGGAAGCAATCCTGGCGCAAAGAAAAATCGCCGGACTCACCGAAATTTATGTACGAGGCGCTTCAAAAATCTTTGAACCAATTTTCTAGAAACTGTGCGTTACAGTGCGCTGCAGAAGTTGAACCTCTCGTAGGTTGAAATATGATATTTCACGCACCAACGGAACAACTTTAACAATCGCATGGCATGTCTCTGATACAATGTAGCAACACGAAAGTACGTGTTTTACGTCAAAGAGTTTCTTGAATTCTCAGAATAATTCAAGAATTCGAAGCTTGAAAAGAGAGCGCCAGCAATATCCGCCAATTTAGGATCGCCCGGCGTATAATGATATGGAGTAGAGATCGTGGTTTTGAACGTTTATTAATAACACGCGTGTATTCGCATACACGTAATTTAGTGCGTATCATTTTAAGTATTTTAAACAAGTAGGTTTTGTCCGAAGAATAACGGGATTCAAAATAACTGGACTTCGAGGAACTAAAGCTAGGTAAGTTACGCATGGAACGGCGCACATCTATAGCGACCGACTGTGATCCGCGGTTTCTTTGACAAGGTGGGAGTTAAACAGTGATTTCCATAAAGCTCGCGCGTCCTCCCGGAAAGTACATATTTCCATTCCGACTCGACAGCTTTCTCCTCCTCGCCGACTGAACTCGAGTCGCGCGTCAACTTGGTGTTAGCTTTGCGAACGTAATCTGTTAAATCTTACCCGGCCTTATCGCCTACGCTGCGAAAGCTCCTTAAAGCGCGGCAACTCGCGCGAGAATGGATTATTCGATTCTTGACAACGTTGTCTATCGAGCAACAATTTTATCTCGGAAAATCCTATTTCCTATACTCTGATAATATGCTGAACTGTATTTTGTATAATGAATTAATTGGTTCGTACGCACGAGTTTCTACCGTGTTTTATCGAAATCACCGTGGGAGATAGGAAGGCGCGGTGGCTACAATTTAAAGGTGCATCGGAAGATTTGTGTCCCTGTGGACAGGGATATTTTACTTCGATAAATTTCCTCGGCTCGCACGGTGTATTGAATGTGTCGGGATTGTGTGCGGCGTTTCCGCGAGTCAATAGCAGGAGAGGTCTAATACGGGTGCGCCTTTTCGAAGCGAACTAACTCGAGGCACTCTCCGAGGCTCCATCACGATTGCACGAGAAATCCTTTTTGCGCTCCGCCGACTCCGAAGAACGATCTCGTGCTATTCCCGTGCAACCGTTCTCCTTCTTCCTTTCATTTTTTTTCTCTCTCCCGCTCACTCTCTCTCTCTCTCTCTCTCTCTCTCTCTCTCTCTCTCTCTTTCTGTACCTTCTTGCCCGTTATCTGTAATGTTAGATGATCACGCCACGTAGGACAAGGTGCACCATCCCTTCCTCCATTTCCTGTGCAGCGAAAATTTTTATCGGGCCACCGCTGGAATTCCGATGCATTCTCCCCGGTTAATCGTGTCTTTACTTTATCTTCGGTATCTTCGCACTTCAGCCCACGCTCTAACCGCTACGAAGCGAGCTTTTCCTAATATTCGGTTGAGGCGAAAGCTCTGTCGTATTATGAAGAAAACGTTTGAATGAATTTATAAAAATGTAAGCTTAATATTGTTCAATATTGTTGCCATCTAACAGATAACCTGGCAATTCCTGTTTATCAATCACTCGCTAGCAACATGTCGCACCCCGGCAAAGAATAGTGACGTAACTAAAAAATGCAGTATTCTCGCGATAACGATTTCAAGAAAATTATACAATTTTAATCTTTCAGAAAAATATTTTTGGAAGTCAATTCGACTAGGTTCTACAAAATGACATTACGAAAGCCTAACGTAACTGTCCTCTTGCGGTTCAATTAGGAGTTAGAAATATGACGTTTTTTTCTCGCACGTAGAGACTAACTAAACGCATCTATCAACTTCCAAATCCAAGTTCAAAAGTTCAAGTTTCAAGTTCCAACTTCAAATTCGTTATTTTTTGAGTTGCGTCATCGTTCTTGCCGAGATACGATGTGTTTTTCATTTACAAGGAAAATTACCTGCTTATTTCAAGTACAACATACGATACGGCGGATCTAATGCTCTCACTCTCGTAATCACGCACACCACCGTACGTCCCATTATACTCTTTTTACCCTCCCTTATCTTCCGCACTACCCTCAGCCATTTCGTTACTTTTTCTCTCTTACAGCCACCTACTATGCTCTCCACTCTTACGTGCACTCTCCCTCCAACTCTTTACACTCTGCCATAACGTATGCTCCAACGTCTTCTATCCATCTTCACAGAATTCGCAGCTTTCTCCAACCCCCTCCGTTCAATGCTTGCTCCACTTTTCCATATTTTCTCGGCTTGCCACCAAACTCTGTTTTCTCAAATTTTACTTGTTCTCTGCTTGTCTCCCGGCAATTTTCGACCTCTTTTTCTGCCTTCGCTGTTTCCCTGCCAGAACATCTGCCGTTGTACAAGATTTGCACTCCAAATTCACCCGTTTGCGAATCAATTCAAACCTTTTACAAATAAAGTCACGAATTGTTAAGAAATTCAAAATTTCATTTATTGCAAAGATGTACATCAAATACATATTTCAAAGTAACTACCAATTTTCGCCAATTCATATTATTCACCAATTCTAAATCTGAATAAATAAATAATTAATTTTAAATATTCTTAATGGGTGAAATTGATTTGCAGAATTGATTAGCAAAAGGGTGAATTCGAAGCGAAAAACCAATATTACGTCGACAATTTGTTCCTCTCGCATAAAAATCTGAAATGGACGAACATTCAGAAACTAAAGAAAGTTCTTTACACCAACGAATACTTTCCACGCAAAGTACAATACCCACGCTTCTTCATAATTGACTTATCGTCGAACACAATTCAATGGAACCGTTGATAAACGCAAGAAACTCAGATTTATAACAGATTTCCATTAAACACCACGGACTATGAACGTGGAAAACTAACGCGAGCGCTGTCCCGGGAGATTCAGTTTCATAACGGTATCCTGTTTGCAGCGGAAAGGTTAAACAAAGGGTATCCGAGCAATAATTAAATACTATTAGAGTCCCCGCGGGAATGAACCTGCGCGGCTGCACCTCGCCTAACTTTTCATTTAGTTAAAAAACAGTTTCGCCGGCCTTAAAGTTTACATGACAGCAACGTATTCAAAGCTGGGAACTTCATTAGCATGCTAAGTGAATCTTTTACAGCGTTTGCGTTTAATTGCCGGTACGCGAACGTTGCTCGACGGTTACAAAGGGATCTGTTCGCTTCTATTGCGTTATCGTGGGATCCGTCGCGTTCGGGAGAAACAAATTCTTATCGCGGGAAACTCGTTTCTCCGGAAGAAACGTGTCCTCGCGAGTGAACACGATAACACGAATTTCTTCTCTCTCTCTCCTTGCTCCCATCTCTGTTCGGATCGTCGAGACCCTATTGAACGATCCTGACGGAAATCGTTGATAAGTTCCGACAGGGAAGTCCAATCTGAATACGTTAGCGTGCATATTGATTGTCCATGATGATTAATGGGACGTTCGCGAAGCATGCTCCACTGTAACTACAGTACTTGACAGCCGAATGCAAATTAGGTTAACATGCCCTCGAAGATGAAGGATCGTCACAGAACCACCTGACAACGTATATTGGCTGCCGTCGAACATGCTGGCCGGGAATTCTCGCTGGATCATTAAGGTCCAACGATCGACGTACGACGTCGGGACGTATTATTACACGGACGCTCGGGTTTTCGATCGTCGTCGACGACGCGATTCTTTCTCCTAGAAAATTATCCCGTCACCGCGGCCAGAAGAAGCGCCGATTAAAATCATCCGTTTAGTCGAGAGATCGTTAACGACCCTTCAGTCGACAAACGAGACATTCTGGCGACGAGCCGCCCTCGCCGCTTACAATTGGTTCGGGCATTCTCGATGCTGCAGAATTTAACAATATGTATTCATGTATTTTTTTTCAAACGTGAAAAAGTGAGAACTGAAGAGAAAGAAAAGTGAAACTTTTGGGAGCAATAAGTACAGAAAAATCGACAGTCTGTTGATATTCGGAAGCTCGGAACGGTCAGTGATAGTAAATATTGACATATGGATCTCGGGTTTCCTCTCTCGGAAAACGGCAAACAAAGGAAGCAGAACTCGTGCTATGTACGTCTAACAACAGCATGCAAAAATTGATGGTAAATATTACGTTTAGAGGAGGCACCTCGGATGACCTTGACCTTGACACATGTTGTCAAGGATAACATTCTAGTCTCCGAGATAATTGCAAAAAACTATTGCTACTGCTGAATTGAATTTTCCGTGTTCGTGCACGCTCAGTGGAAATGTAAGCCTGTTCCGGCGTGGCGTCAGTTTACTGTTTTTGTAAACACGTTGTGGAGATTAGAAAGAAAACAGGGTCTCACACTGATCGCACATATATAAGATGAGCTTTCAATTTTGAGAGACTACACCTGGATTTTCGTATGCGTGGTCGGTTCGTTAAAACGAAACGCTTGCTCGTCGGAGAGCGCAAACGGGGCAAGAATTAGGGCGCTTCATTAAACTGTTGAATTCCATCAGAACTCGGGCCGTTGTAACGATTTCATGTATGAACAGTAAATTGGATCGTAGTAGCTCGGCAAACGTTTCGCCACTCGTCGGGAGAGTGATGTTTTTTAAAGTTCTGCCAAACGAACTTACGCTCGCCTTCGAAAGCGATAAATGCCTATCACGACGAACCGTGGTAGATAATTGCAGCAACTACATACTTTGAAAGTGGTCTGGAACAACACCGGCTTATTTTACAACGGGTCGTTCGGGCGTTTTAATTAATGCTCCTATAGATCACCGAGCGAACGCGCTACGGCCATTCGATGTTTACAGGAACGTAAACCCGGACTACGCCTGGAAGATGCTTAAGCGAGTTTTAAATTATGCGATTGCCGCGGATCGTTTACACAAAATTGCGCAATTACCGTCGCAATTGCGCAGCCGTATTACCCGTGTCGCGATAATCAAATTAATTCGCTGCACAACAATCTCCGGCGAAACTTTATCGTCCAGAAATATATCAACTTTATTTGCGCGCAACCTCGTTCGAAAGTATCATCACAAATGTCCAGCAACGGCGAATTAACGTTTCGGACATTTGATGGATATGATTGCGTTTGTCAGTTCAACGGACAATATAACAAAATATTGCAACGGTGATAATAATAGCGATAAAATATTTCGCGAATATTTAAATGCGGCTTTTTATGCAATTAGGAATTTCATTCTGGGATAATTCTCTAATTCTCCATGTTACAAATTTCTTCTATTCATTTTTCTTACGAATGCATTAAATCCGCGCCTTCTCAGGTAATTCTGTACGCGCGAGGTAATAATATTTGAAAAAGTAACTAAAATCGATAGTTCAGCATCCGGATAAAAGAATTAAGTGGGAGCCTGCTGCAAAATTCTATTCAACCGCGGCGTCGCGAATACTCGTATGTGCCCCGCGCAGGTTTCCAACGACCGACAGGAGGCTGCTCCTCCTTTCATTTTCTGTATTCGAAGCATTTCGAGCACCTTCTTGCAACTCTGGGAACGTCAAAACGTTCGCGGCACGTACCTCTTGCAACTTGTTGCGGTCTCGTCTGCCGGTGCTCCGAGGAAATCTTTTCAGCTTTCTAAAGGCGCACGCGCAAGAAAGCTGCGACACATTTTGCTTAAAAATTTAGCCGAATTTTCCACCGCCCCGAGCTGCGACTCTAGAAATTTTTCTTTCAACTGGAATTGCTTCCGTTCTCCGTATCAGAGTTATTCTGATTTAAAGTGTGTGCGATCAGTTATGCTCCTAACTGTATCGACACATTCAATTTTTTAAATTTTCCAACAATTTTGAGTATCATCTATTCAATTTTCCTATAAACGCATAAAGATCCGCAGTCCAGTTCTGTAGAAACTGTAGTGCGATATTTGTCTTCGCGAAATTAAAGATAGCACGCGTGTGTTATCGCTTTGTCCAGGAGTGTAGGAGCGCGACGGGCCGCATCGATTCCCAAAGTGTTCCTTCTCGACGTATTGTCCCAATTCAGTCAGGCATGCAGATCAATGTTCGCCCGTTAAAGCGGGATATGTACGGAACTCCATCGGAGTCGTCACGCGAATAATCGCCGGATAAAATCGGGAGCACACCTGTCCTCTCTTTCCCTCGATAACTGGCCAGAAGACAAGTGTATTCCTCTACGTACACAGAGAGAACAGCCGCCAACCCCGCTTTATCGAGTCGTGTAGCGTTCCGTGAACATTTTCACCGACGCGCGACGGCACCGATCATCCGCATTTCCGATTTCCACTGCACTCTTTGTTTCTGTTCCGTAAATGTTGATGGCTGCAACCTGACAGCCATCCGCGACGCATCACTCCATCGAGCACCTCTTCAAAACGCGAAGAACGCTCTCGAATTCTCCTGCGCGTGTGTTTTTTTTTGTCCCTGCGAGGTATAGCTCCAGCCATGTGCCTTTTTCAGCGCAACCCGTATTCGCTTTTTCTTTATGTTCTAACCCATTTCCGTCGTAAGGAAGAACGAAGATATTTCATCGACAATTGTTGATTTAAATTGTCAAACAACAATGGATATAATATTGCACGCTGCATAGATCAAAGATTAATAATCATAAATAATCATCGAATGATTCTTTGAAGGACCGGCTAGAGTTCACGCGTTCGCGTTAATCAACAGAATTGATCGTCCCTGCCAATCTTGCGACTGGTCGAATGTAATCACCGACGTATTCACAGTCGTCAGACCTGGAACACAATATTCTGTTCGCAAAATTAAACTTCTGGAGCCTCTAGAGCCTCGCGGACGCGAAACAGAAAAATAGATTCGGTGATTGGTCTGCTCCTAGATAACTCGGCTGTATAGTAGTAGGCTAGACATCGTCTATCGTTGCTGAACCGGTCACAGTTGGAGACTCGACGATAGGCGACGAGCGAGAAACTCGACGGCGGCGGGCCATCGATTTGTCAAGGTTTACCGGATGATTTGGCAGGCCGTCACAGAAACATCGGACGATGTTCCAGGCGATTGGCTGGACGTATTATATAGCCTGCACACCGGCCGCTATTGATTATCGCGTCCTGATAGTGACATTCGGTGGGAAATAATGCGCGCGGGCATTAGAACAACCTGGCGCTGGCCGCGTCGATTTCCGGGTTTGCAAGGGAGCCTAACCCCCGATGCGTCGCGATGCAATGCAATTCGAATCTATCGGTCGTTTCTCGACCGCAGTCCAGGTCGTTCTCTGGAAAACTTTCGCCGTTCGGCGAAACATGTGCAAAACTGGATTTCCCGTCGATCTAGCTCTCTTAGTTATTCGATAAATTGTGGTAGACCTCGTAGACCGCTTCTCAAGAGCTTAAGTTACAGACGTTGCAACCCGCCGACTTTTAGTTCAGCGAAAGTTACCGACGTTAATTAAATTTCATCAGCAATCGCAACACCGTAACACTCGCAGCCACCCATTCAACTTCTCCGAACTTCGACAGCGCGTATCTGCGCAGGGAAAGCCGCAGGAGACTGCCCTCTCAGTCGGCGCTGTTAACCGAACTCTGATTAATTAATACAATTTCTTTTTATTCGTTAATCTCCAACGAACCCGCCCCTATTACCAGGCTTCTTACGCTTCGTAAGACCCAACGAAATTTTAACATAATAATCTCTTCCTTGAAATTCAAATTTCATTAATCAAATAAAAATAAAAATCTTACGAAATTCTAGCAAATTTTATATTGTAGCATTTTTTGAAAATTTTCATAAGCTATAAATGGGTAGAGATTCGCGGTCTAACGATTAGACGTGTCGATCGATAAATCAGTTTTACAAGAGTCTTTCGAATCGCACGTGGATTTGTTAACTCGTGCACTATCAAGGGAAGGATACCTTGTGCCCAGCATGTGATACGGTCATGGTTGATTTAACTGGAACGTGTCCACTAGGGTGGACCTTAGTTACTCTTGGTGAAAAAATTTTTTGGGAATTTTAATGGTGCGACCCCGTCAATTTGTGCCATTTAGTGAAAAAATAAACCCTGTAAAAAATCAACTCGATCGGGCAATGAGAAGACGTGCCACAACGACTTTGTTTATGTAAAAAAATTAAATTTCACTAAAAATAGGAAAAACAGTTTTTAGCACATTATTTCATTATTAGATGTCATTTTAGACCAATATCTTTAATTGTAATAAAAAAAAGTTATTTATTAACAATTAAATTAATTTGTTTAAACGAAGATTGCAATATTTTTTTGCAATATATTTTGTTATTAATAAATACATACGTTTATAAATATTGGTGGTATTTATTATAAATGTTGACTTAATGTTTTTTTATCGACTGTAGGGTAACGCTGTTTATACTCTGATACAATTTGTAAAATGTCCTGTCTCTCGTTTTCATCTTTGGTAATACAATCGGAATACTCTTTCATTAATTTTACTGCTCGTTCAGCTACATCATTAACGATTTGTAAATTCCCTACAATTCTTGTCGCCGCTTTATAATTATTATCCGCTTCCCACAATGCTGGGTCCTTAGACATAAAATCTATATTTATATCAAATCTAGAAAAGAATTTCAATGTTTGTGTAGAAACAAAATTGTCCATAGTAATATCTATATATAGTTTAATATCTTTTCCTTTTCTAGGAATGACCAATTTTTTACAATTTTCGTCTTTTCTTGGGGTTACTCGGCCCAGGTATATTGTAGTCCTCTGCCTCGGTGTCATCACCATCAGGTACCTGAGGCTCGTCCGAAAGAATTTCTATGGTTCTTGCTAACGGGACTTCTGTCTCTTCATCACTGGATGTGGACGTTGATTCTAATTGTACTGAATCTATAACGTAAAAATAAATTTGCTATAATTGGAAAATATAAATGTGAAAGCATTAGAAATAACTTCAAAACATTACCATTGATCGATGATTCCTGAGCCCGTTGCCACCGCATCTCTTGTTGTTCCTTCCGCTTTGCTTGTCTTTCTTCTTTCTCTACTAATTTACGATCAATAGATGCCATCGAACCGATTCGTCTCTTTTCCCTCTGCTGCAGGAGGAATATCTTATCTTCCTCTACAGAAATCATTTCTAAGGCATTCGCATGTGCGATATCGAATAAATCCTCTAATGAATCTATAAATTCTTGTTCTCGCTTTCTCTGTAGATCATTTTGGCGATTCGCGGTTTTATTAAGCGTTCGCCATTTGTTGTATAGTTTTTCCACTTTATTAATACTATCCGATGTTTTTTTTATTGGAATTCTCGCCTTTTCCCAGAAAATTTCTACTTCTTTCATCACTAAAGCCGCACTTTCACGTAGATTTAAGTTCACTTTTCGCATATTATAGAACAATACACGTAAAAGTTGTCCGTTGCTTGGTAATTTAGCCCCAACAATTTGTGACTCAAAGTGATTTAATAGGAATAACTGATCACTGCTCCTTGTTTCCATCTTACTCAACTCTCTGTAGTATTTCCAATGCGAGTGCTACGAAGATTCGGCCTAGACTGCAGTGAGAAGTGAGTTCTCTTGTCGATGGACGTACGAAATGAGTTTAGGTATAACCATAAAAGAGGGGAGGCTTCTAAAGGGCCTAACGGAAAGTTTCCGAGGGTCAGTGGAATAGGTAAAAGGTTCTCAGGTAGCTGCAGCAAGCAAAACCTTGCTGACAGGTAACAGTGGTTTTCATTTCATATTGTAGTACTCTTGTACTCTTATACGCTAAAGGTTCAAACTTTCGAATAAATTATTCAAACTTATAAGTAAATATTGTTATTAAATAACCGAGAAATGATACTTTTGGTAAATAATAATAATTTTTTCAGCGGAAATGTTACAATGGAGTTATAGATAGAATTGGAGTAAAACTAGTGAAATTTCCAAACTTCAAGTCAATTGTGGCACCCTTTCCCTTTGTCCTATCGACTTCCGCTTTTGCAGAAATTATTTTATTATCAAATGGAACAAATCTAGAGGGTCGCACATAAAAATTTCGATGGTGGAAAATAAGGTCCACCCTAGTGTCCACACGGATGGAGCTAGACAACGTTGAAATTCTGACGAGGTGACCGTGTCGGGTTCGAAACGAAGACCAGAGCACACATCGTTCAACTTTTCGAACCCCGCGGGAACGGAACCCGCTCGGAGATTAGTAACTCTCCGGTAACGATTGGAATTTGCATCCGACTACGTTTTTTTGCCAATTCACAGGGCCGGGAGGGAGAGAATCGTCGCTGACTCTCTCGTCAGCAAAATTACGGTTCCATTCAGCGCAGCCAGCCAACGGCTCGGTCGGACGAGAGACCGAAACGTATTGCAGCACCGGTTCCAAGCGATATTAAATCCTCGTAAGATAATATTCGAAAAGAAATCGCCAAGATGCATGGTTCGAACGATTTTCTGAAATCCTAACGAATTTTCTAGCCGCGAGTGCAGTTGCGAACCTTGGACTCGATCAATCAGGCTGTAAGTGGAAAATCCTCGGGTTACCGGTGTCAAGGAAAACGCCTTGGCACCTAAGTCGTATTGGATCTGATTGCTCGTGGAATAATTTCGCACGGGGAACAATAGTCATGCTCAGAATACCGATAGTTCAGAAATTGCTTCTTCCTCTCGCGAAATTGTTGCGGCTAAAGAATAATTTTCCACAATTGTCTCCCGTCGTTTTAAAAGCGGGTGGATATTTTTTCGTAGAAATTATATGATTTTTCTTTCAAAGAAAAGTTTGCGAACGGCACAGGCCAAATGCTGCTCGCAAGCGTTCGATGTTTCAAACGACGCACTAACTTTCCAAACATCTCGACTGGATTTATGGTTACAGACTTCTCGAGCTCTCAAACCTAACCGGAACGCCTTAAATTATATTGCGAAAAGTTCTGAAATAAAGAAGAACATTTTAGACAGTTTCCACTGAAATAGCAAGGGTAGCTCTTCAACAAGTAAACCTACCATCACCGTTCAAATGACTGGTTCTAGATTTGTTATTTTACAATTATTGGAATAATAAAAATGATTTCGTGAGAAATTATTGTATAAATATTTTTAGTAGAGCACATATATTGCAATAGGAGCCGCACAAAGTCTAAATAAAATGAGTCGTGTTGTTTTTGTAAGGGAACACGTGTATTTAAATGTACGCGAAATACTCTATTTCTCTAGTTCAATTGCGAGGTTCCTTTTATAACCGTGGGAACCCGTTTAATTCGTTTGAGTGTGTGAAGATGCAATCCGCTAGAAGCCTAGCCGCTGAGAGAGCTAATTCAGCGAAACGATTTCAGAGATCGACAAGTTAGGGTTCTTCGATCAGCTCGGCCAAGAGCTGATCTATACTGGCTGTGTGGGTCTGATTGAACGGGCATTCCGTTGCCTCGGGGACGATCTGACAGCCTTCCTGACCACTCTCGACGGTGTGAACGACGTTGTACAACACCAGTCTGGATCAGAGGCGGAGGCAGAGTTCGTATGCATCGCCACCCCGGAAGCGGTAGAACTGCATTTTACAACGCAACACCCGCCCCGCGCCTATTTGCTTGTTGGCAGCTTGAAGGGCATCGCCAGGAAGTTTTATAACGACAATGCAACCGTGGAGATCGTCAACTACAATGATTACTACAATACTGTTAGGTAAGGCCGATCCATTTCCTAAAATACATCTCTATCTCTCGAATCACGAATTGGAAAACCGTGTTCAATTTTACGAACATTCGTAGTCTGTATGCCAATTCATTTACGAATGTAATTTCAAGGGCGGGAAACAGTCGTATACTCGGTTTCTTTGATCACCAGTTCTCGTAGCGGAAAAGTTTTATTTTCCCGGTTATGGGGGTAGACTCGTTTCCAGTATTGCGAGGGTTTTCAGTAGGTAAAAGCGCTAGATGAAAGATCGATCCATCAAAAGTCCTATTTTTACGTTAACGAGGAAGCATGCAGCTGTCACAGCTTTATGCTTACGAATAATGCAAATTAAATTATGCCTCGTAAGCGTAAAAATAGGAAATTTGAGGGCGACTGCGGCCTAGATTGTTCTTTTATCTAGCGCTTTCGACCACTGAAAGAGCCCATCTTCGCATTATCGAGAAACGAGAAGGCGCACCCCGCACCCTTGCAATCCTGGAAACGAGACTGCCCCCTTAATAATGCTCGTTAACCATTTGACCGTAATACCGGCAAAGGGGATGCGCGGGTAAGAAGAACAAAGACATTCGATCCGCTTGAATGACGCTTTACGGAGCGAACGTTTACAATAAATGTACTGCGCGCAAACAGTCCATTAGTTCATACGCGATTCGAACCGATTACGTAAAAACCTGTTTCACGATGGACAAAAAAAGAAGAAAAAGAACAATGTTTAGTATTTGCACGCAGGATCGATACGTAGCTGTCGACATTCGGTTGCAAGAGTGGAATTCAATTTACACGGAAAAAGTACCGAGGGCCATGAGACTATGGCCTGAACAAATATTGATTGGCCATGTTCGCAGGCATTTGCATCGAACACGGTGCACACTGATTCGCAGGCGCCCCATTACACATAAGCGTCGTAAAGGAATCCCTCGATGACTCTCCTATTTGCGTCCGCGAACTTCCGTAATTGGATTATTTTCATGAGTTCGGATCAATTAAAAGTTTCCCGAAAAAAAGAACGACCGGCCCGCTAATGGCCCGTACATAAACCGATATACCAAACAGCTTCGACGATGCTCTTCCCAACGGGACACACGCCTAACCGAATTGCTATTTTAGTCAGAAATACATGAGACTTTCGGTGGAACTATGAACCTAATTAACCAAGAAACTTTCCTTTCATACGGGATAAATTCTAAATACCTAATTTAACACTCCCACTTTTTTAGAATTGTCGCTCCCACTACAGCGGCATAGGAGACTTTTCTTTTGTACGAGTACGGTTCGAAAAAGAAAAAAAGGAAAAGAAAAGAAAACATAGATTATTCTAAATATCTAATTTAACAAATGGGTGCTAGCATTGCTAGCAATGATAAAAGGAATTGTTTTTCTCGATTGAATAACGTTCGACGAATCGTTTTGCAGTTACCGTATCATCCCGGAGGGCTATACCAAGAGCTCGACCGTCGATTCGGAGATCGACGACAATAACCTCGAGACAGGTGCGTCTACTTTCCGTCCACTCTCGACCACGGCCACAGACCTTCGTATGGGGGTCGCGAGTTTCTGCAAGGCGTTCCCATGGCACTTCGTCGTCGATCGACAATTGGAACTCGTACAGCTTGGGGTCGGGTTCATGAAGATTTTCGGACAGCACCTGAACCGATTGGGCCGAAATATATCGACATACTTCGCGTTCACAAGGCCACGCGGAGTCAGTCTTACCTTCCACGAGATACTGAAGCGTGCGAACACACCTTTTGTTCTGACCCTACAGAGACCGCAAGGTCTTGATAAGTATCCCGCGGAGGTAAGAATCAATAAATACAATTTTTACATTCTGCCATTACAATCGTCTTACAATGATTTCAATGAAACTTTCATTGCAGGCACAGATAAAAAAATTTAAATGTCTAATTTTTGAAAAGCTTATTCGTTTTTAACACTAGGTTTACGGAGCTCTAGAAATAACTGTTTCACATTATTTTATAAACATAACAAGAATGAGTCTATCCAAGTTTTTGGCCACTTTCCCAATAATAATAAATGTTTAATGTTCTCGGCGCTACGGTTTCGATCAATTACTACTGAGAAATCAAAAAACAATTTTGCAGATTATCAAATAATCATCGGCGTTTCGATTCTAGTTTGAATCATTTTCAAGATGTATTTGCCTTGCGCCTATAAAAATATTACAGTAATATATTCCAATAATATATACCCAAAGAAATAAATTTGGTAAATAATTCCTCAGGGAAGCATCTTTACAATCTTAGTAATCGCAAATTAAGAATATTAGAACCCGTCATTTTGACGGGTCCCGTAAACCTAGTGCTAAAAGGTGTACAAATACTCTTTGTACAACCACTGTGCATCGGATAAAAAAGTATTCATGGTTTAACAGGATCTCCTATTACATGTACAATTTTAACAGTGTATTTAATTATGTAAAATCAGATAGAACAGAAGCAAAATTTGTGAAGCAAGTAAAAAGGTGCAGCAACTAGATTTTCCTCGGTCGATTCGTCTGACACAATATAATTGCTATTGCTCGACAGAATTTCTTGAATTTTTCTACTGATGTGATTTCAATGATTTCAGGGATTGGAAATGAAGGGTCAGATGGTCCATTGTCCCGAATCGGATTCCATCCTCTTCGTGAGCTCGCCATTCTTGAACGGTCTGGAAGGGCTGACTGGTCGAGAACTTTTTATATCTGATATTCCATTATACGATGCTACGAGAGAGGTGATTTTGGTAGGGGAGCAAGCCAGAGCACAGGTACAACTGCATTTGCATGTGATCATATTATCGTTAAATGCATATCTGCAGAATTCATGGGGTCGTGCATTCGATCGATAGATTCGCGTTATAAATAACAACGAAGCCGAAGAGATTTCATAATAAATGGTCTTGTTTCGCGCTCAAAATTTATTATAAATTATTGTCAATCATTTCCGAACGTAACAATTTATTCATCGATATTTCGAGCTTGTACGGTGCATTTTTAAAGAGCTTTCCTACGTTACCGAGCCAGTACCTCGTCGTAGGTGTCGCCACCAACCGTCGGTGGTGTCGCCAGCGTGCAGAGAGGACAATCTAGATGGCGTCGATGTATTGGCGGTTCAATTTAAAAACTTACAGATTATCAGCTTAAATAATCTAGTCATTACCTTATAATATGTTTCATTAATACTCGTACATTATAGATCTTGCAAATCAAATTCAACCTTTTGCAAATCAATTTCAGCCACTACGAATATTTAAAATTAATTATTTATTTATTCAGATGAAATTATACGCGAACGGTACCGTTACTGAGAGCGAAACACGAGATTCAATAATCAATACGCTTCGGTAAATGCACATATGCACTTTCATTTTCAAAATTGATTGATACGAAAATGGTCTATAAAAAATGGATTATTAATTTTACCTTGCAGTTAATAGTGTATTTCCTGTTGCAGGACGGTCTGAGGAGGCGAATGGACAAATTGAAGAACTTCATAGAAGAGGCAAGCCTGCTGGTCTCCGCCGAAAGAGAAAAGAACGTCAGCTTGCTCCATCTAATATTCCCTCCAGACATAGCGAAACGCTTATGGTTGGGTATGTCGAAACAACCAAAATAAAATCTGTCTTATCTTCATTGGAATATTTTCCATAACCACGAATTTTCTTCAGGAGAAACTATAGAAGCGAAAACGTACCCGGACGTGACGATGCTGTTCAGTGACATCGTCGGTTTCACAGAGATTTGTTCGACTGCGACGCCGATGAACGTCATCAACATGCTTCAAAATCTTTACGAGCAGTTCGACTCGTTTTGTGGCCAGCTCGACGTATATAAGGTGCGAGCTTTTTAAATGTAAATGCTTGTAAAGTAATACCCGTTGCAAGTCGGGACCACGATGAACGAAAGATCGAATGCAAATCCATGTTAATCGATGTACCCGTTACTCGATGTTTTATGGAGACGTTGGCATAGCGAAAGAACTATTTAACGCGCAGAATTTACAATGAAATTCGTGCTGTTTACGAATTTTACGTTCGATCATTACCATAGGTGGAGACGATCGGAGATGCTTATTGTGTTGCTTGCGGACTTCATCGCGATACCTCCATACACGCGCAGCAAATTGCTTGGATGGCTCTGAAAATGATTCAAGCGTGTTCCCATCACATGACCCACGAGGGCAAACCAATAAGGGTAGGAATCTATACATTCTATTTGGTTGGAACGAAAGTTCGTAGCGATTGTAAATTAAAATTGAAAGCTACAATTCAGATATTTATTCATACATTTGTTCAATAACATATTTTACATTCTGTTCTATTACTTTCTGCCATTCTAGAGGTAACTTCTCGCGTTATCGAATAAACATATGAATAAATACCATAATTTTATCTTCGATTCTTAATTTGCAACGCTACGAATATTCTTTCGAACACAATATTTTTCCTGCGTCTTAAACTCCTTGCCCCTGCGATTTATTTTACGATGTCAGTGATTAAAAACTTTTTTGTAATTCTTAATTTCCTAAAGAAGGAGAAATTTTATATCTATTGCGAGCATGCGTGTTCTCCGATAGCTGTACATTAACAAAACCAAGATAGAATTTTATTTAATACATATTTATTGAACTATTCCGAATCTTCGTCACGAGTCTGACTCGATATTGTAAGGCGAGGGGACATTTCTATACGTCATATTTGTACTAATTAAGTATACTATTGTACTAATTAAGTATACCATTGTCCTATCAGATGCGCATTGGCATTCATACTGGAATGGTGTTAGCGGGGGTGGTTGGAAAGAAAATGCCCAGGTATTGTCTTTTCGGGCACAATGTTACCTTAGCGAATAAATTCGAATCCCTGAGCGAGCCACTTCGCATTCACGTTAGTCCAACGACTTACGAGTGAGTAGTCGTTTTATCAAATCATTATCGCTAGACTGCGAATCTTTATGCGGTCAGAACTCGGATAAAGCACTCGGACGTTAACGAACTACAAAGATGAAAAATTCTTCGCTCTTCGAAGCTGTTACCAAGGAAAACGAAATTTGTGTAAACATCCGCAGTCTATCATATTCATCGCAATTATGTACAGTCGACTGAAAACTTTTCCGACCGACTGCGTATTGGATGTAGAAACGAATTCGTAACTTTCAGAATTATTCGATGTTAACTTTATCTTATATTCGAGTTTTCACTTTTAATTACTTCCCCATGTAGTATTAACAATCTGAAAATTTTAAAAATAGTGACTCAAGCATGAACAAAGGTGTCGACCACACTAGCAAATATCTCTTTTGCATTGAAGTAGTTGTTTTGTCGAATAAAAATTTATTTGACAATTTGTACTGAATTTACAGGAGTAAAAATTGTAACCCTGAGGGGAACAATAACGTTGTATATATATATAAATATAAAAATATACTGAATTTATATTGTACATTTATACTGAAGGTTAATAACTTGAAAGATTGGAGACACATTAATTACTATACTTGTAAGAGTAGAATGTATTTTAAATTCGCAAAGAGAAGGCCACGAATTAGTGTGAACATCCAATAATAATTTACAATCGAATTTTATTCGGTATTTACGATAACCGTTGTTTTCCGTCAGATCGTTGACATACCCGTTGTCGGGGTTCGAGTTGGAATCAAGGAGCAAAGAGTTCTTGCCGAAGGAGTTTCCGGCGAACATTGATGGGCCGTCTTACTTCCTGGACGATTACAAGCACAAGGACGTCGATGTAAATCTTCCTCTCGACGTCCACATTCAGAACGCGATCCGAGAACACGGTCTTCACACCAGCACGTAGATACTTCGACTAAACTATCTCGACAGTAACCGTGCATCATCGCCCGTGCGAATGTCGCTGTACCAATCGCTACTGTCCGTAAAAACCACAATAAATCCGGTTACAATCTGACTTCTATGAATTTACAAACTATCACCGAGTAACGACGCTAATTCTAACAGCCTAACGGCCACTCGACGGCCGACAATATTTATACGCAGAGGTTTAGATTACAATATTATTATATACCTATGACCATATGAGTAAATAAATCTGCATGATACAGTACAACCGCTTCTTCCTTCATTCCTCGAGCCTCGCAATAAACAATTTGCGATCTTTGCCGTTAGCGCACGATAACGTTCCTCAAAAATCTTTTCAAGATAATCATAGATATTAATGTACAAGATCTTTGTTGAAAATCACGATCTTGCGAACCAGCATGAATAATCAATTTTGAGGGAAGGAGACATTGCAAAATGTTCTGGAATAGGTTTGAAATAATCATAGACATTAATTTACAAAATCCAGGGTCCAGGGTAGCTCTGGATGGCCCCTGGTCCACCCAGACCCTGGTCCCGGGTCCCGACAGACCCTCCCGGCTCCTTTGGGCTCCTTCCGGCCTGTTCCGGCCCGACTGACTGACCGAATCAGCACTCAGCGCTCTCACCGAGCTCAGACGCACTGCGCACTGCGCGCAGCGATCGACGAGATCTCGTCGGTGCGGTGGCGCGGCGATGCACAACCACCGACGAGATCTCGTCGGTGCCGCAGCTTCCACGAGTTTTACCATTCGAACGACTGCATTATCAAGCTAGCAGAATGAATAAATTGCGTTGCAGGCCTTGTTTATCAGAGGGTAAGATATTATTTCTCTTTTCGTGCACTCTTGATTTTCCGAGTGGTGACGTAGTTTGAAACAATCTTCATTGTTTCTCCGATCAATAATTTTCGGTATTGCGGTACGATCCCTTGCTCTATAATATTGTGCACAAAATTGACCAAATATGTTCTAAATGTCTTTATGTGGAAACGTTATTCTAATAAAATACGCTTTAATACGCGTAATTTCGTTATTTTCAGGTGAAATGAAACCCAGTTTGTTTATTCAAACAATGAACTTTAATCAATAAAATATTTTCCATTCTGTTCGATGGTCTTTTACCATCTTTCCGATAGCTTCGTAATTCCGTCATCGTCGTTAACGAATGTTTTACCATTCAAAGACTTTTGTAAACTTCGAAACAAATGGTAATCTGATCCAATCAAGCTCCAATAATTTTTCACGTGTTCCACCATGACAACGCTAGGCCACGCGCATCTTTGGTAACAAGTGAAAGATTATTTTTGCCCTGAAAACGCGCGATTTTTATCGGGATCTTATTTACATTAGCGTCTTCGTATTCGTTTACACGTGTCCGCGCGGTCGAACAATCGCAAACAAAAATCTAAGACGCTATAGAATCGTTGAATTCCAAGAAAATATAATGTGATTGGTGCCATCGACGGGATAATGTGGATCGATCGGGCGCGATCGATAATTCTCGATAATTATTCTAACGCGTTTCGCGCCGCTCGATCACAAAACTGGCGATATTCGAATTGTCCGCGAGGTTGCTCGCATTATTTCGGTCGCGCGCCATCGGAGTCACGAAAAAAAGAAAGAAAGAGAAATAAAGAGGAGGCAGCAGCCGCGCTGTAAAACTAAAAAGCCAGCGAAAGAAATTACAAAAGACCAACACGGGGCGGAGACGTGCATGTGCACGAGGAATATTTGTGTCAGCGTTCGTGCTTTCCCGCGTGTTTGCCTGTGCAAACGTACCTTTACTATTTCTTATGCTGCCATTCATCGCGACGAGACCCGCGGCCGTGCAAAGAGAAAGAAAGAAATTAAACATTTGGCCTTCCGGCTACGGCCGCGTAATCAAACGCCGGTGAAACTAACGAAGCAACCGCGGAAAAGGGACAGACACCGCTGATATCAAAATACAAGGTGCGAGTCGGAAAAAGAAAGAGAGAGATGGATAAAGCACCGAAGTAGGCATAGCGGAATAATAACTTAGATGACGTGCAACGAAAACTGCACCAGACCGCGGATGGAAGGAAAAGAGAATGTTTCTTTGATGTTCGCGCAACGCTTTTCGTTTAATGATTCTAACTAAAACGCGGCCGTGCGGGATCATCGACCGGTGTTCTAATTAATTAATTCTATCGTAACTCGCAAATTCATCCCTCGATTCATTCAATTTCTTATGTGTCGGTTTTGCATCACTTTTTGCTACATCTACTCCTTTGAAACCGACGTTAATTGTTTATTGGAGGTAAAGAATGCAATGTGGGATTTTTGGTGATAATAGCGCAGAAATGAATATTACGCGTTGGACCTCGATATTTGTACTCCAGAAACGGCTAGAGTTGGGCAGAATTGCGGCTAATGGTACGAAGTGGACGGAAGGAAACGGGGGGTTGAACAGGAAGGCAGCCATATTGGCGAACGTTTATGGAGAGAGGAAGAGAGAGAGAGAGAGAGAGAGAGAGAGAGAGAGAGAGAAGGGCTAAAGTCGGAGATAAAGAACTGAACTTGCCGTGGCCACTGAAAGGAAAATTACTTGGATTACGCTGATCGAGGCGGCAATTTGGGTAATCTCTCTTGCGGGTCTTTGTGCGATGACACCCATTTAGAGCATCGACCAGAAACTGTTCGAGACGGGACTTCTTGCTAGTCAAAACTGCGAATCGGTAGATTCAGACAAAATCGCAACCTAAAAGCTTATCTTGCAGCATCCTGAAAGCATCAACTTTTGATAAATAGAAACTGCGAACAACGTTCTACAAACACGATTCGATCATTCCTGAATTGCTGTAACATTCTTCAAAATATAATTAACATTGTTAAACATGTTGGTGTCTAATCAATTACTAAACATTTAAGTATTGTACGAGGTATTACATCAATTTCATATCTATACAATTAAAATGATCATATGTATATTATATGATTGCATAAGTTCGTGCCCGATTTTCATAGATGTGCAAAGAAAGATTATATGTATAGACAAAATTCTTTTCGAATTGTAGAAAAGAATGGTGATATAATTAATGTAGGAAGTCGAGCCTAAAGATTCGAACGACGACGGTTGAGCTGTAAAAACACGTTTTTTGATCTAACTGGTCAGCGGTTGACCGCCGACAGTTAGATCCGAAAAGGTAAATACGCGATGGGTGAACGACCGAGCAAGCGAGTGCGAATCATAAATAAGAAAGAGAGCACAATAACTTATATATTTTGCGAGGTAGGTCAGTCAGGGCAGTCTTCAGAGAAATTGACGAGTAGAGACAGTTTTTTAAAAGAGAACACGAGACAAGATTTTCTGATTATAAGAGTTAAAGAGTTTTTAGATTAAGAGAACACGAGTACACGAGACACGAAGTAAGACGAGACAGCGCAATATACTACATTGAATGTATCTCTGTAATATTTAATAAAGGATTCTCAATCAAATCCACATTGTACCTTCCTGACTCTACATTAATTAGAATTTTATTCTTGGGTACGAACTTATGCAATCATCTAATACATGATTATTTCAATTGTACTGATATGAAATTGACGGAACACCTCATACAATACTTAAACGTACGGGTGAACAGTTGTTTCGAAGAAGCTCGAACTTTCCGACAATGGCGGAAAACGTAGCCCGGTTAGATGATATAATGCCGCGATATCGTGCGCGTATGTGCTCATAGATAATGGTCTCGGATGAATGGTGGTGCGACTGCAGTGAACCGGGAATAATATAATCGTAATCATAATCAAGCGATAATTTCTTTGTATCGCTGGGGATGATCCAGAACAACGGGGACCTCGGTAAATATATTCTGCATTGAAGTTTACAGTATCTCTGCTTTACACTCGAAATGTACATTATTCCATTTCAATGAGTGCATTGTTCGTGGGCCAGCAGCTCCTTGCGATAGATTACTCGTTGCGCGCAAATGCATTGAAGTAACCGATTCAAAAGCGTTCCGCCATCTATATTCGTTATTAATAATATGTTGGTTGAACGAGAGTCATAGGCCGCGGGGCCGCGTTATGAAACAATCAATTGCACGGTGATTCTGTTCAATTTCCACAAGTCAATTTTCAAAACGTCCACTTCGACTCTGGAATTCGGTGAACGAGCAATTAAACCGGATACCGAAATGTCCTCTACAGCGAATTAAATAGGACGTGTCGTTACGGTTAATTCCACTAGACGCATATTTTCCGAGAATTTTCCGTGTGTGACAGGGATATGTGCTACGTTTCGCGTAACTGCAAAGACAGAGGAAACGGAGAAAATAAAAATTGAAGTACTTGGTCACCTATTTCTTCTTCCGAGCGCGGCGAGAGTATTCGTATACGTTTTTACGTTCTCGTGTGCCGCGGGAAGACACGGCGGATCATTAAAATAGTAGCGGCGGATATTTCAAGTACCCCCGGCGCTGAATATGCATGGCGTTGTCCACATTCTCCGCTTAATTACATTCTCTTAATAGTTTGTAACAGTTCCAAGTGAACTGGCACCCGAGCTCCCCCGAAATTAAGAGAAGTCACGTAATCAAGAGCGGAACGTATGGAAAGCGTCGCCGAAGAAAATCTCCGTCCGATCGTTCGAACCTCCCCGTCCGGATAATGAAAAGGACACTGATACGATCCATGCACGGCGAGGATGCAAATTGTTCGCGGAAAAATCCCGGCGGAACTGCGACAAAGCAACGGAAAGTTGTGCACCGGAGAGAGTTTTATACTCTAGCGAGTGTGTTAATGAGAGACAACTTGGCCAGACCCTGAAATTAATTGAAGTAATGAAAGTTCAGCAACTGCCAAGAGAAAAATGCTTGTTAGATACTTTGTACGTTTTTCATACTTCAAACGCGAACTAATCCCGTCGCGTAATAACAGACACGGAATTAACAGTCACGCGAGGCGACACGATTACGTAGCTGCGAGCACGACGTCGAATGTCACTGAGAAAATTACACGGCGAAACGGATGATACTGCGAGCAAATATAACTGTCGGCTATACCAAAAAGACTTCGTAATTTGCAGGTGATACGTGTCGGTGCTCAAAGGCATTCATCAATATCTCGCGGAGGGGATCGGAAGGATGAAACATTTTTCAGATTGAATTCTGGAGGTTCTAGACTTTCCTGAGAAACTGGAACTTGAAGATCAAGAATTCATAAGGGTTCTCGAAGATCTTGGGATGAAAAAGATCAAAAGTTTCCACAAAGTACGAAAATGAAACCCTGAAGACCAAAAATACTGCAAGGATAAGGGAATCAACGCTATTTTATACGTAATTAAAACTCTAAAAACCAAGAACTCGTCGTAGCTCGTAATCGCAGAAGATACTACGAAAGAATCGGAGAGAGCCCTATACGTGAAGAATTCGCAAGTCTTTCTGGAAGATCAGTTATCGGCAAGGTCTTGCGAAAGAGGCGAAGAGATTTTTACGAAGTCGAAATCTAACGATTGACTTCCGCGCGAAACTAAAACACTAAAGACCGCGAACTCGCGAGAGTTCTCAAAGGTTCGTAATCGTGAAAGTCCTGCGAAAGGATCAGAGAGATCAAAGGTTTTGCACGAGGTTATTATAAGTTAGTTGAGATGCGAACCTCAGGATCTTCTACACGAAGACTGGAGCTCTAAAAGCCAAGAATTCGCGAGAGTTTCTCAAAGATCTGTGATCAACAAGGTTTTGCGAAAAGGGGATCGAGAGGATCAAACCAGATATTGCGAGAACATGTCCTGGAAAGTCCCTACCGTTCCAGAGAATCGCAAGGAGAACACGTAACAGTCCCAGAGAGATTAGAGCGGTCCGGGGAAAAGAAGCGAGAAAAGCTGAACAAGAGTTTACCTAATCTTGATGCTCTCTACCGAGCAGTATCTCAAGTATCGCTTAATAAAACCGGTTACTTTTCGTTTCAATCATAATAAATTTTCAGAGCGCGCTTCAATCTCGTTTACACGGTACGTTTCCGTTTCCGGTTACGCTGTTTCCAGGGCGGGACAAGTATGAGACAGGCTTGAAAAATTGCCCGGGCACTCTGTCTGCCGCGCAGTTTCATTAAGAAGCGGTTCGTAATTTATTTTCACACCTACCTATCGTGTTTTCTCTCGTCTTGAGCGCCGGCAATCTCGAAAATCAAACAAGCGGCTAGGACGCGTTCCGCAAAACTACGGTAATGTCTCGATGCGCGTGAAACAGTTCCTTTACCAACGTGTGTTTTTGTTGATCGAGAACTTTAAAAGTAGCCGAACAAGTGTGCCGCGTGAAGAGGGACTTACACTTGGACGTGCAAAATGCGGTGCAGAAGTGGCTTCACGACCAACCGAAAACCATTTATTTGCAAAGAATACGCAAGCTTGTTGACCGTTGGCGAAGTGCATCGATAAAGAGGACGATTACGTAGGTGATTATGTAAATAAATTGTAGACTGAAAAGTGTAGATAATTTTTGACTTACCCTCGTACAATATTCGTGCAACGGCGATTCCCGGTCTCCCCGGTTCGATTTTCCTCGGTTCGATCGGAATCGATGGAGTTTTGCTCGCTCGCTTATCGGATACGTGTCCCAAATCGGGACCAAGGTAATATCGAGCTCTTACTATCAATTAGAACATCTTAATCAACTGCCTGCGCTCGGACTGTTTCGCACAATGCGCCTTCCGACTTACTTCTCTTCCCGCGTGTACATTCTCGACAGAGGCGGCGCAGCGCGACGCGCGATGCAACGATACGCGTGCATTCTTCCGCAGCATTCAGCGGGAATGATCGATCCGCGTGTTCGATTAAATTGCAACGAGGGCCGCCAGGTTTTCGCAGTGGACCGAATATTAAATATTTCACGCCCATTCGAGCCGTAGGACCGAGTCCAAATGATTTTTCACTCTCTGAATGGGGCGGAGAACAGCAAATAAGAGAAACGGATGAATCTCATATGCGGCCGCTGTCCGATCGACTGCGAGGCACACGTTTCCACGTTAAAACTGTCAATATCAAACGATTCGAAAAATTTGTCGCGTTCGGAGTTTCGTCGACCGACCGAATTTTCGAATTTGTAATACAAAACGTTATCATAATAAGTCCTCATTGTGGCGAACTCGATGGCGGGACACGCATGTGCACCGCATACAAATACTTTCTGAAAAATAAGCCGCGCGATCGGAATACGAACGCGTCGCCATGCTGTTTTTTCATCTTTTTCTGTATCAAGGGGATTGATTCGTTTAACGCGTCCCCGTAGTCGCGCGAAGAAAAGACCGCGTACGGCGGAATTTCACGTTGAAATTTTGTTGAAAAGATTTTATTATCGGCCGCGGATTCGTGAAGGCCGAGGAACGATGCGTGAACCACGCGAACGCAGGGGACAGAGGGGAATTGCTATGAATGAAACCCAATTTATTCAATTGATTCTAATAAAAGGTACACGCACGCCGGGATGCGGTAGCTACGTGCGACGAAAAATTTCGTTCGTCGACCACACCCTTCGTTTGTCCGGAGCAGAGCCAAGAAATATCGAATGCAACGTCGATCAATCGTAACTTCAATATTGCTGCATCAACCGTCCTGTAAATTGACCCAACTAATCTCTTCATTTCCACAATTGACCATTCATTTCCAACAAAGTATTGTTCTTGCCGGTTTATTTATGCTCGGCGGCGCGCAATCGCCTCGTGCTCGAACCTCCACGGCATAAATTGTTTCGCAAATGTCAGTGGCGACTGTTAATTGTTCCGACGATACCGAAGGCGTGTGCAATTTTAGAAGTGGACGACCTTTGGAGTTCGTAAAATATTATGTCGACTGATATCGCGCTCGGTTATGGTGTTTCGTAACCGATATCCGGGTTTGCGGCGAACGGCGGATACACATACAGCGGAGAACAAAAACGCGGTGTTCTCACCGTAATTTCTACCCGCAGTTAGTTTGTCTTTTGTGGTGGAGCGTTATTAACTCTCGTCCGTCCCAATATAACAATTTGTGCCCATAATTGTGAAAGTGGTCCAAGTAAAATTGAAACAAAACGAAGAAACATTAAATCAACGACCGTGGTCCCGTTGAAAGCACCGGTTCTCACTCGATCACCGAAGTTAAACAACGTGGAACGTGGAATGGGCTTGGATGGGTGACCGCCTGGTAAAAACCCGGGAAGTGATCCCTGGGTGTTTTTTCACGTGTTGTTGGTAAAAGGTGGTTCGGATCCCACCGTAATAAACTGTAGGTCCCGCTGAAAAGGCGACAGGGAGAGTGGAAAGAAGGGAGAGATAGATTGGTAAATGAAAATGGATTTGAAACCCTGAGGGGACCAAATAATCATATTATCAATCAATCAACGAAGAAACATTAAAACACAAGCTTCGCCGCTTACAATTAGACCACTTTCATAATTATCAATCAATAATTGTCAATCAAATAGTTTAAACACATCTCGAACGAAAGGAACTCCGATCGCCGTATCGAGTCAAATTTTCAGGCGAAACTTTAAACCGAATTTACCAAACACGAATACGCTTCGGTTGGTAGAGAGCTACGATGAATTTACAATCCCGTCCGCTGTAGGACATTACGAGCGGCGAAGCGACTCACGCAGGGTCATGAAATAAATCGTGTGGTGAAATTGTCGAGTGGTTAAACAAGAAGAAACGATCCGCGATGAAACGTTCGCGGCGGAAAGAAGCACAGTTTGGCGCGATCGTATGAAAACCGAACGCTCGGGAAAACGACGCGATACAAGGACTGTTGCCCCGGTCAGTGTACGGGTTCAACGAAATCTTGCGCCGGTAAGGCAACCGACGCGGTGAATAGATCCCGAGGTTAACAAGGGGGTCAGGTATAAGTTGTCGTAAAAAAAATTGTTACACACCTGCACGTCCGCGGAAACAAGCTGAATCGCGGGGCATTTCGCGAGTTTTGCAGAAGTTTGTCGGAGCCAGTGCGGCGTGGCGTGACATGTGCGCGCCAAATGGGGGAAGCGTGCGTATACAGCATATTTAAAAAGAAAAACTGTTTACAGCGCGGTGTGCAGTCCGCGCATGAATGTCGCCCGTATTTGTCGAGAGACTTTCAGAATTTGTTCTCAGAAACGAGGTAAAAGCGATAAACAAACCGAGCCGCGATGAGTGGTTGTGTAGGTCGCGTCGTACCGCCCCGCTACTAGACGTAGACTAAACAAACGCGACTCGTACTTACACGACCAGCGAATATTTTTCATAGCCTCGTTGCCCCGCGACCGTATCATTCCGAATGGTGAATTATCCAGCCATTCAGCCAGTTACACCGGCCTTAAACTTTACGCGAGGCGAGCGTAGCGTCGAGGAGAGCGGTGCGATGATTTTTGTTTCTACGTGCACCGTTATTCTCTCGTCACCGCTACATCGTAAACAGCCGCATTTAATTACGTTGCTTTAATTTTGCCACGATTTTCACCGCTCCACTATATCTGTACCAATACCTTCGGAAAGTAAATACGTACCGAGTCGGATACTTTCGACATCGAACCGCAGCTCCATTCAAACCCGACCTTGCTCTTCCGCGATTTCAATTTGCAAATATTAACGCAGTTCGTCGGCAACGTTGACCCTTTGATTGCGTCGACCGCTAACTCGAAACGACCGTCATTGTGCGCCGGCGATAGTCGCGCAACTATCGCTGTCGCTCGCTCAGATGATTCACGAGCCGATTATACATAGCAGCAGCGGAACCAAGAGTCGCATTGTTAAGAACTAGAAAACACCGAAACGGCACTCGATATTCAATTACTTGATCGATAACTGCGCGCGTAACGGTGCGCGTGGCCACGGAGACCAGCTGCGATAACAATAGAGCTATATTTGGGAGAGGCTTTTTTCTGGTATAAAGTTATTGTTCATCGAGATGTTGCCATTTGAAAAGTTGTACACCTGGGTCGCTTCCAACGCGGTATCTCTCCGGAGGACTATCCTTTACATGTTTTTTGACAATATGTTGTTTCAAACTCGAGAACATTTTCCGAAAATGTGAATGTCACTGCTAAAACATTGTATGAAAAGATAAACACAGTACCCTCGCACCTTTCCAACAAATGTAAAACTTGACAAAACCGAAGACGTCACTCCCAGTGACGCCGCAGTCCGAACAATGTCCTCCGCGAAGATTCACTCGACTCCTTGGAACGATCGCTTGTACGCAGCCCTAAAAAAGATCAAGGTAATCGTAACAAAGGAAATCAGCATAATCATAACAAAGGAGTAGTCTGGTAGACGTACGCATCTGGAGAAACCCGCATGGGCTCGTTAGACGAGCGAAACGAGCATCGGACTGTGTCCTGGCCGGAGAAATTGGCTAGGTTCGCGTGGCTCGTTCGCGTTTACGAAATACGAGATTGTTATTTCCAGAATAGAATTTTCTGCATCGGTGCACTGTGGGCCCGATCGCGATTCGAGCGGGTCACAATAAAACTCCGAAAACACAAACAACGATAAATATAATGAATTTCACAGATAAACAAATCTGGTGCGTTGGTATTTTTCTGGCAGTTCAGGATGTCGTATACGGTGTGTGTACAAAGTGTTCGTACACCTTTGAAAAAACGTATAACGTTTTCAAAATTGGACCCAACAGCTCGAGTTTCGTTGAGACGTTCGAGGGATCAGTTTACCAGCCAACGTGTAAATCATCTTTTTGTTAATCGTGTTTAAACAGTCAACTGCGTTCGACGCGTATACACGTAAATCCAGAACTCAATTTCGGAGCAATAACAATAACCATTTCAAGAATGCATTGTTAATTTTTTATCAAATAAAAATGTAATCCTTCCTCGTTTTTCGTAAAATTTATAATAGGACCATTTGCTCTGCGTTCGACGCGTATACTCGTCGTTGCTCGATTTCAACCCTTTGCACTCGGAGCTTTTTTAACTCGAAAATTACACGTTCCTTCCAACCTAAAATAATTCCATTTTATATCATTTTTTTCGTTTAATGGATATGAAATTGATAGAATACCTCGTGCAATACTGAAATGTTTAGTAATTGATTAGATACCAACATATTTTTTTTGTTCATTTTAAGCATTTAAACCCTCCTGGGATTATTTCGCTTTACAAGAATAATATAATTGAATACCATAATATAGAATACAGTGGTAGTTCAGTAAGAATACAATATAAGAGTAAGTACATGTAAGTACGATAACAAGGTCCGTCAACACTAAATATGCGGATTACAATTTTTGAAAAAGGAATGGATACTGATACAAGCTTCAACATTTGGCTTCGCTACGAGTGTGTCTATATTAAGGGGTAGTTGATCATCCATACTAAGTAGGGAATTTTTAACTTACGTCTTTGTGAATTGTACAATTCGCAATAATGTAAGCAATATTTTGAATAATGGTACAGCAATTTTTAATGGCGACTTTGAGTCACCACTCGAGTGCTAAGGGTCAATTCCGCACTCGGTCGGGGATTTTTAAAACTAAATTCCACAGTTAAGAGGTGAATTATGTAAAATAAGATAGAACCGGAGCGAAATTGGCGAAGCAAGTAAAAAGGTGGAAAAACTAGATTTTCGCTGATCGATTCGACAGACATTTTCTGATACAATATAATCCTTATCGTTCGACAGAGTTTCTTCTATTTTTCCACCGATATGATCAGTTCAATTTTGAAAAAATAATTCCTTTTTTAAAAGCGTACAAGTACCATGTACACCCACTGTGGTTTACATCTCCATCGATTCCAGAGAGAAATTGTATGAATTTGATATCCCAATGAAAGCGACGGTTGAAAAGTTCCGACTCGTTAGAACGAAGATTGGGTGAACCGTGCGGGTCAGAATCGGGCCGGACCGGGTCGGGATTTGATTTAGCATGTACGCGAAGTACATATTACTCCAGTTTCTAAGGAATCGGAGCGCGAGAGGGACCGGCGAAAGACGCGTGACGCTTGGCCTCGGGTATCGGCCGCGAGGAGCGCAGCAATCGCGTACGCTAGCCCCAAGACTTTCTCGGCGCTCAGTCTGCCGGAGTCTGCAGCGCGCGAGACTTGTATGCGTGTCGCGTTGCTCGAGTGTCTTACCGGGCTATCTCTCTCTCTTGTGTATTATCCGATCTATCTTTCCGATCAATCCGTGTAGCTCTCTTAAAAAGTGGCGTCTCTCTTAAAATCGGAATACATCATCGATTCGTTCGCGAATCTACAACCGTGTTCGGTAGGATCGAATACGATCCACACAGAGAGAGAAATCGAAAGTGCTTCGTCGGCCCGGATGAACCGCGTCGCCACGTGATTTTTTTCCCCTGTCAGGTTAACCGAGACCTTCTTCTCGGCAGTGTGTGTTCGATGATCTACGAAGTGTGACTCCTTCGGAGTACATATACATATATATATACATATATATATGTATATCTATTCTATAATATAGAGAATATATATGAAATACAATGTTCGTGCGTTTACCGTGAAAAGTAGAGGAGAATTTGAACCGGGAGTGGCAGAGTTTTTCGTTTTGGTACCCGGGGTCCTGTCTCTGTGTGTGCTCGGCTGCGGCGTCTCTCCCGACGGAACGGAAGAGGAGAGAAGAGGAGAGGAGAGGAGAGAGGAGTTGGTTGACTCTCTGCCCAGTGCTGGCCCACGATTGACGGATACGTACGCGACGCGACGCGACGCCACGCCGGTTTTTCGTCTGTGAACACCACGGAGCTACCTCGCTAGGTGGTAAGCAGATCTCGTTCTTCATCTTCTTCGGTCTTTTTACCATGTTCTTTTTTTTCGCGCGCTTACTCAGACTCGTTCGAACAACGATGACCTTCTTCGGATACTCGCGAATCACCGTGTGCCAGTCGATCCCTTACCTTAGGCCCCCCCTCTCCGTGGCACACGAGGCTAACAGGACACCAACCGAACACGCTCTTTCTTCGAGTAACCGGGACTCGCTCGGAATGGAATCTTGCCTGGGGAACGGGCCTCTGTACGAACAACTTGAACGTTCATCTCTCCCGGGATCTTGCAGGTCTGAACTTTGGAGAGCGGCGACAAGAAAAGACTCCTGCCATCCTTTTCTGTCTTTCGATCACCGACCCTTCGTTTATCCAGGCAGTTCGACCACAGACCGATTCACGACTGACCGTATATCCTGCATCTAGAAACGTACCCTGTAAACGACGCGCCTTTGTAGTTGGTAAACACTCCCAGCACTTTTTACCACCGAATTACGGAGTTTATGACGGGGTCTAGTGGCTATTGTACGGTGTAATACCTGCTGGTTTGGGGTTTGTTTGGACCAGATAGGTAATGTTGGCTGTGGTTGTGGTTCTTGTTAAGAAAGATTTATTTGGGGATGACTGTATTTATTCACACGATTTAATTCTTACAATTAGGTTAGTAGACAGGTACCTGGATACCCACTTTCAATTTCTTTTTAATTATTAAGAATTAAGAATTAGGGAATTTATGAAGAATTCTAGTGGCCATTGTACGGTGTAATACCTGCTGGTTTGGGGTTTGTTTGGACCAGATAGGTAATGCTGGCTGTGGTCGTAGTTCTTGTTAAGAAAGATTTATTTGGGGATGACTGTATTTATTGACGCGATTTAATTCTTACAATTAGGTTAGTAACCAGGTAACTGGGTACCAACTTTCAATTTCTTTTTAATTATTAATTATTAATCATTAAGAATTAGGGAATTTTTGACGGATTCTGGTGGCCATTGTACGGTGTAATACCTGCTGGTTTGTGGTTTGTTTGGACCAGATAGGTATTGTTGGCTGTGGTCGTGGTTCTTGTTAAGAAAGATTTATTTGGGGATGACTGTATTTATTGACACGATTTAATTCTTACAATTAGGTTAGTAGCCAGGTACCTGGGTACCCACTTTCAATTTCATTTTAATTATTAAGAATTAAGAATTAGGGAATTTATGACGGATTCTAGTGGCCACTGTACGGTGTAATACCTGCTGGTTTGGGGTTTGTTTGGGCCAGATAGGTATTCTTGGCTGTGGTCGTGGTTCTTGTTAAGGAAGGTGTATTTAGGGATGATTGTATTGACACGATTTAACCCTTAGGTCAATGGCCAGGTACCCGAGTACTCGCATTCAGTTTCTTTTTAACCCTCGAAAAATCATTCCTCCTTTATTAAAATCATTAAAGGAAGAAATAACGGTAATTATTTAGAAAGATGTAATCCGATTTTGATGAAATTTAATTATTTTATTGATTTCTACATTTTGAACAACTTTTTCCGTTTCACATATGAGGGGGTCTCTTTTAGTTTTCGAGATATTCGCAAAAAACTATTGCTATTTGGTACTGAATTGAATTTTCGCGGGGCGCTGCGTCTGTGTACTATTTTGGTAAACACGTTGACTACTTCTGGATTTTCGTATGCATTGTCGGGCCGACAATATATCAATATGTTTTAACAAATTCGCTCTACAAGCTTCTTCGGCACCGACGGAAATGCTCGGTTAAAATGCTCATTTTACACATTCAGCAATATTGTGTTTTATTATCCACCGATATGTTTTTTCATCGCGTATTTTGCAAACGTTTCGAGCGAACGTTGTCCGACAACGGTTGTAAAGGTTTTAATCAAATGGTGTAAAGATGAGGTTCAATTTGTTTTTTATTTCGCAGAGCAACAAGACCCTCGACGCTTTTAACGTTTTAACCAATGAAATGATACGTTTTTTTGTCTGTTTCATTGACAGTTGCAAGATTTTCTCCGTGTTTGATTTGCTCCGTTCAGATGATTTTTCGAAAACACTGGGTCAAACTGACTCTAACAGAATCTTGAACCGAGCAAACAAATTTCATCTTCGTTCCATGGTCTCTGAATAAGTTCGCAAAAGTAAATATTTGCAGCTTAGCCAAACGAACAAATTACGAGGCGACAGTGCAATTAATCTGACTCTGTCACGCCTGATAGCAATTTGCAACAGCCTTGTTTCAATCTGAAACTTAATCGTTGTTTACCATACACAAAAATATAATATCTTCCATTCGTAGGGTAAGAACGGTTTTGTCTTCGTGGGAGCTCGAAACCTGCAGCGTGAAGTTTCAACGATTCTCAACCATAGTTCGCATAAACAATAGGTTCTCGAAAACGAGAGAGAATGTACAATATTAGTTGAAAATCTGGAAGGAAGTTCGTATTGGTTGTAGGATGACCTAATAAATCGTTATGTACCATGCACAAAAATATAATATCATTCGTTCGTAGGTTAAGAACGGTTTTCTCTTCGTGGGAACTCGAAATCTGCAGCGTGAAGTTTCAAGGATTTTCGACCAGAGTTTGCATAATAATAGTTACACGTATGTAATATAGAACGAGGGAGAATGTACAACATTAGATGCGATTACGTTTCTGTATCTCACCTCCGAAAATACGGAAGGAAATTCGTATTGGTTGTAGGATGACCTGATAAATCGTTATTCGGCATGCACAAAATTATAATGCCTTCCATTTGTATGTCTGTAGGGCAAGAACAGTTTCGTCTTCTTCGTGGGTGCTTGAAACCTGCAGCGTGAAGTTTGAATGATTCCCGGCCGGAGTTTGTAGCAACGACCTGCAGTTCGCAGGTATTCACCAGCAGCAGGTCGACCAACCGAAATCAGCGTCGATTCCAGGCCGTTCCCCAACCACTACACCCGAGCATTCTCATTGTGTTTAGGGCCCCTTTCAAACTTCCACGGCGCATAACGTTCCGCTTTCGAATGTAGTGGCTTGACTCGTATAGGAGGCATAAGCGAGACGCGTAAAATTGTAATCTGCTTTTTTTTCGACCCGTCGACCGAAGAAAATACATTTACCGTGGAGTATTGTTGTTGGGAGTGCACGATTCAAAAGGGACAGCTTCCCTTCATCGAACTGGCTTTTGTCAGATGCGTTTTTCTACGTCTTGCTGTGCAGACGCTAAACTTCGAAAATCGCCTTTCTTCGATTATGTTGTAGTTCACAGTACTTTTTCAGGATTTTCATGTTTGTACGGAGTTTTTCACTTTTCAGCATTTTTCTTCTAACGTTACCGTCTGTGTTTGCCTTCTAATTCGGTACTGCGTATTTCTCATTCCCTGCAACGTGTGTACACTGTTATTTCATCTCCTCGGAAACAGTACGGAATGTGACTAGCGTCAAACTTTGTGCCCCGAAATTCTTCACACCTCTCGGCAAACGGCGGTAGGTGTATGTCCTCGATTCTCCTCATATTTCTATTTCGCGCAACATTTTTCAACTTTCGTCGTGCTCCTCCAGAAAAAATACTCCAATATTTGAATGTTCCGCCACCCGAATGTTTTCAATAAATACATGGGACGAATTCTATTCGAAAGCGTTTAACGTCTATATTGCGCTTTTATGAGAAAACGATTGTCTTTTTATGCCGAGACTTCTATCGTTTGACGTCAATATTCAAAATGTTGTTAATAAATATTTACGTATCGTACGAGGTAATATATCAATTTCATATTCGTACAACGAAAACAATTAACATGGAATGGAATTATTCTAGGCCGACAGAAATATTCAATTTTCAAGTGCAAGGGTTAACGTCAATATTCAGAACTTCGACAAAATTGCAGCTCGTAATTTCGAACTAATATATTTATGGAAAAACGATTGTCTCGTTATACCGACGCTTTTATCTTTCTGCTAATTCGGATACGCGAGGGTCGACGGTGCTCTTAATGAATTTGACCTGTCCGGGCTTGCCGGCTCCAAAATTCTCCGGCGTTCTCCGCGTAGACGGAATTAAATCCGTGATTTAAATCCTCGGTATTTCCTGCTCTTCTATTCGCGCTCTACCGCTGACTCAATTCGATAAAAATATTCTTTAAAGGCATGCGACTTCAGGCATCCCTCTGATTTAAGATTCTTTACGTTCGCGTTCGAAGTATTCACCGGTTCGCGAGTGCGCTGCATTTTTCATTTCCCGCGGCCGTTCCGCCGCAACTATTTCATACATCCAAGAAAATGATTCCCGAGGAATAGGATTTCTCTGGAGTCGGCCGTACCCGGGAATTCGTTACGTTTATTTGAATGGCTCGCATGAATCTTCGCCGACATTTATTCAATTAAGCCCTTGCGAAATTGAATTCCATAACAATTGCTGTATGAACAGGTCAATTACGCGGCGCTGACACAAGAAGCCCATTGTCCGCGAATTATCAGGATCGGCGCAGGGCTGCGTTATAGCGTTCGCAGGTCCTAGGCATTCTTCTATTCTATCTCGCTACGCTCTACCCTATTTTCGCTCCGAGAGCCGACACGGCGCACTGTTGTTTTGTTAATTTATTCTCGTCAATTTGGCTAGCAGTAAGCTCGCATTATATCGGGGCGGATGCAGAAATTCCACTTCGGAAATGCCAATGTTTCGAACCTTCACACCAACGGTAACTGTCCGTGTTATTGCAATATTGTTGCGTCGGATTTACGTAGAACTGTTAAAACAGCACGATAAAACAATTTAGTGTCACCTGCACGTTTCCAATGCATTTTAATACCGGCAAGATTGTATTTTTAAGCGGCCAGACATTTTTGTTCGGGATAGGAAACATTTTCTGGTTTCCAGTCGATCAAAAATATAATAGGAGGGTGTTCGGGTCCAGACCGTGCTACACGGACAAAGAAGTCGTTACCATAAGAGTATTAAAAATCCAAGAACAGCGGAAATACGAGAAAGAATAGAGAAAAACCACGGCACAGCTTTTCCGAGAAAAGAGAAATGAACGAGTGAATGAGAAATGGGAGCAGAGGTCGATGTTGGAGCCGAGGCTATCGATAAGTAGACTAAGTAGATAAGGAAAGAGAAGAAAGTAAGATAGACATCCTACGACTATCCAAAGCTACAGAGCACGGGGAAATAAGTGAAAATGTTAGAGAGACGCTGGAATAAATGAAAAGCAAATCGATACCGTGAACAGGAGGAAAAGAAATTTTCTAGATGAGAAGCATGCAAAAGAAACTGGAAAACGCCGGAGGAACGGCTAATGAAAGTTGAAGGACTAATTAAAACCAGACGGCGATAAGAAACGGAGAAAGAGATTAATTAAGAAAAAGTATCCACTTTATAAAGTCCGATCATTTTGAAATTTGTAGGATCCACATTATAAACTGCAGCTTTATTTTGAAATTTCAATTATTCAATCTATTCGTTCCAAACGATCCAGAAACAATACCAGTGCTGGGCGAAATAGTATTTGAAATAGAAAACAGTATTACAAAATACAATTTCAAATAGTATTTTCAATATTTTTTCTCGAAATTTTGCCCAGATCTGTTACGGACGTGTTGGAAGAGGTGTCTGTAGTCTGTACATACGCGAGTGAATGTACGGTCCCAAGGATTTCGCATGTAACGAAACAACTGCATCCACCGTCGCGGTTATGTATCGCAGAATCGACAAGGTTTCCGGGCGGGAGTGACAATGCAGCTTCGCGTTTCGATGGATGGATCCGAATCATGTAAGATATAAAATCCCGGGCTCAACGTGCAGCGACACGTAGAAGAGCCGCAGGTGATGCACTCTGCGCACACATGCACGCGAAAAAGTGTTTCGGGTGTGTAACCGGCGGGAAACAAAACGTAGAAACGGCAATCCGAAAAAAAGGAACGGGGGCCAGGTCGGCGAGAGGAACAAAAGCAAAATAAAGGGAAGACGGCCGAGCGCAAAACAGGTCGAAAAACCGGGGCTGGCTCGGAATCCGGAGTCGTTGGCGTCGGCCCGCGTAAATCTGCCGCGCGTAGTCCGTTAGTCATGCTTTATTTCGCTTTAGTTTTCCGTGCACGGCGAAACAGCATCAACTTTCCGGGAAGGGGCTGACTCACGCGCTTTTCAAATCCATTCAGAAAACTGACGAATGCCCGAGCACGACCACGCACGCAGCACGCCTCACCTCGCCACGGCTAGGCTGGCCGATCGCCACATGTGCACCGCCGCCGGCTAATGGCTCGTCTTTCGTTTTATTGCCGCATACGGCGACAATGAAACGCTCCACGGATTCCTTTTACGCCGGCCCACCGGTTATCTTCTAACGGGCATATTGAATGCTTATCGAAAGACCTTCGACGCGCCATGGGGTTCCGGAACGGCGATCGTGGTTTTCAACGTGTATCAATAACACACGCGTATGCGTGTACCACGTATATTTACATACACGGACTTTAGTTCGTGTTATTTTAAGTGTACGCGAGTACACGTGTATTTAAATACAGAAACATTAACGAATCATCGGTTTGATTTGCATCATTTTTGGAACATTGATATTGATTTACTCAAATTTCGTGCTCGAATAACGTGTTCACGCTATTACCAGCCAGTTTTCTCGCGAATAATAAATATTCGAAAACAATGAAACCGGAAAAAATTAATCTTTATTGTTTTGGGTAATTATGCAGTTTAAGGGACACAACAACTCTTCTGAACAACTCTGTCCTCTTCGTGTTACGCGAGCCGTCATAAAAATTGCACGAGTTACATAGGATGAGCGACGCAATTGAGACGGGCTAAAATCTCGAATTTGGTAAAAATTGTAACCCCAAGGAATAAGTTCCCCGGAGCTCCGACAGACATAATCGTCCCACTTTTTTTTCTACCTCGCCCGACTGTCTGAAATGTAATCGTCCCCGAAGAAATTGAATATTAAGCGGCAGAAACTTTATTTGCTCTCGAGCCGGAGTTTGTTGCTGAAGTTAGAGCTACACGGTTTCCCCCGAATGCTGCGGATTCTTACGAACTCGGCTGCTAGAGAGGAAGTCTATTGTAACAGTGCCTTTAGTCTTGGAACGTTTACTTCTGCCGACAGAATTCCTTTTCTCGCGTTCTCTGGAACACTTTTGTTTACCTCTGGCTCTGTAATGTTACATTAGCGACAATGCGAAGCTGTTGTTGTTACAGTTAACGTTTACATTCCTTGTATTTGAATGCAACGTTTCGAAATAAAATGATCGTAGATACGTTTTTATGATAGTCATGGTTTACAACGTTCTTTGGAACGATCAGTTGTACGATCTAACAGAGTTTATCGTTTTCGCTTGATAATGTTCCCTTCGACGAATACTTGTTTTTACCGATGTCACGGTTTCTCTCGATCGATTCGTACAAAAGCCGTGTCTCGAAATTTCGGAGCAAGTTGCTCAATCCAATTTCTATAATGGTTTTTGTTTGGTACGTGTCATGCCCTTCTCCTAGATCTAGCCGACAGCTAAGGAAGCAAGTACAACACCAATTAAAAGAACCGTGTTCGGATTTCTAGAGCGGAATAATCGATTCGGTACAGATACGATTTCCTCGGTGAACCTCGCTCCGCGTACTTGTTACTTTCAACGGAACCGCGTTATTCTACTGTTTTCAGAACTACAATGAAACGTTAGAAGCTGCTCGGGGAAAAGCGGCCGGGGAACGTTAATTCCTCGTATCACCGCCAAAAGTTGAAACGTAAAAGTGTTTTAATAAACGTCATATCGCGTTCGCGCGGGCTTAACGTGCGTTTGTTTTGTACACTTTTTATTCCGTTCTTGAGCAGCGAAACGCGCGAGTTTCATTCACGAGAATGAATTACGCCTTTCGAACTAATTGCTTCGTTTCGGCACAAAAGTCCATGTACGTGTACGAAAAATACTAGCTTCGAACAATTCATATGTTTTACTGGAATATTTACCTGCCCACTCATAAGTCTTAGGACACCTCTGGTTTTTAATAAAACTCTGGTATTTCGTATAGATTATGATTCTTCAACTGTATTAATTACGTAATATAAGGGAGTGTATGTGCAGCGACATATAAGAAATACAGATAAATTTGAATTTGTACGTGTATTTCTTTTTTGACCGGTCGCGCTGTAATTAGAAATTCTTTCGTACGTGTCTGTCCAGCTTTTAAACCCGACTGGCACGTGACAAGTTGACCACGTTATCAGTGGTCCCGTGAAGTGCGAATCGATCACACGAAATGTTAATGCAATGCGATTTGTGCCACGCTAAGAGCCGAATGACGATATTACACGGAAACGGGGCCTAAAAGTGTTTACGTTAATTACGCAAAACATCGTACGGTTGCGGCTTTCGGTATTTTCACTCACTCGGTGGCGCTTATGCTCGTTAAGCCGCACAGTCCGCTTATGCATCATGCGATAAAGGGAAATGAGATATGGAGAGCGGAGAATAGCTTCTTGAATAGAATGGTCCGAGCGTGTAATGCCGTTTCCGTTCGACTCTGGGAAATTAATTGCAATATTCAACGAGCACGGAGTCGGGTCAATTTGATCGGAACACAAATTAACCTCCGCCTGGGGCCACTTAACTCGGAAGTATTAAGAACTGCACAATACTTTCCCGTCTCGGTGTCCCTCGGGCAACTTTCCACCGCATGATTTACCCCTGATCGATTCGAATCTCGGATAATAAACTTTATTGATTAAGTCCGAGCAGAGACGGCCGGTGACCAACCGTTTCACGAGCTTCTCGCGAAACGCTCGGAATAGAGTTATATCGATAGAGATGGAGAATGGTTGACGAAAGAAGCAATTTAAGGACTGCGTCTCCTAGACAGACGACACTCGCGCGTGACTGCACACAATCACCACAGTACACTCACACACCGCTAGACCACGTATACGTACGCGAGGATTGCAAGGGTCCGGGATTCCACTTCTGATTTCTCAATAATGCAAAGACGGGGTTTCTTATTAGTCAAAATCGGTAGATAAAAGATCAATCTAGGGGGCTATTTGCCTCAAAAGTCTTACTTTTACGTTTACGACGCGTAATTCTCATCATTCGGTAGCATATCGACAGCCACGATAGGCGGCAGCACCGTCGCCTCTCCATTGCTACTCGCGGCTCCGCGACATGCTGCAGAATAATGAGAATTACGCGTCGTAAACGTAAAAGTAAAACTTTTGAGGCAAATAGCCCCCTAGATTGATCTTTTATCTACCGATTTTGACTAATAAGAAACCCCGTCTTTGCATTATTAAGATATCAGGAGTGGAATCCCCGGACCCTTGCAATCTTTGCGTGCGTATACGTGGTCTAGCGGTGGTGAGTGTACTGTGGTGACTGTGTGCAGTCACACGCGAGTGTCGTCTGTCTAGGAGACGCAGTCCTTAAGAAGCTAACGGGACCCTTTCTTGTGTCAAAATCAAAGAACTTTCGATAGAAATGCTAGAACAAATGAAAATGCAGCAGTGTCGCGGCAGCATTTCTTCTCGCGGCTCCGCTAAGTTCTGTCGAATAATGCGAATATCGCCTAAAAAACGCAAAATTAGGCTTTTTGGGATAGTAAGCGCGCTAGATTCATCTTTTATCTAGCGATTGCGACTATGGAGAGGTCCCCAATATGCATAAGCGAGACGCAATTTTGTTAATACTGGACCTTGCAATTTTCGTGTACGTACATGCGTCTAGCGGTGTGTGGTGTCCACACAAATCATTTAGTCTACTCCCTTATGGTTGGAACGTTTTCTAACTTTGAATATCTGTGTTAAACTTGCAGTATTGCAAGCAGAACAACGATGCAACAAGATGAACATTGCAGAATAAGGGAAAATAGAGAGATTACGGTAGGAACGTTTTTTAACTTTGAAAACCTGTGTCAAACTTGCAGAATTACAAGAAAATTGTGGTTTATCCGATACCATATACGGATAGATATTTTTCTTGACATGCTATATATCGTTTCCCGCAAATTTTGTCTGCCGATTTCAAATCCGGTCGTAAAATTTGTGTACTACACAAAATCTACAACAAAATTCACTGTTAATCCTAAGGCTTGTCGTTACGAGGTGCGAGTTTTTATTGAATACATTACAAATGCATACGAACCTTGTTGAGATACGCTTAGGGTCGAGCACGACAGAATAACTGGGTCGTAGTACGTAAGGGTGGTATTATCAATACTAATCAAAGTGTATCGCATTAATGCAAATCCCTCACTCGCGTTATGGGGAGTTTTTTTTAATTTCCCGACCGCGAATGCCGCGTCATGCGAAGATTGCCTGCCACTGGGTCACATTCGCGAAAGCAGGCGAAACGAACGTGCTCCGTGTTCTCGGCTACAATGGGAGCTACCTTCGCGAACAAAGTATTACCGCTAGTCTGGAAAAAAGAAGAAGAAAAAAAGAGTACATGTGTACCTATCTGCTTCCTCCCGGATGACCCCGCAAGAAAACTAGCATTCTCGCGGGTAACCCTAACGCTCCCGGTCTCGCGCAGTTTTCAAAGAAACGGGGCGGAGAGTGCGCGGGGCATTGTTCTCGCGAGGCTCGCATATTCCCGGTGTTCTAACCTGGCCAGGTAGGAAAACGCGCACGGTAATCTGATTTAAGGTCCACTCGAAGTGTGGCAGTTCGTTGACTCGAGCAGGATGCAAGCATTGCACGCAACTATGATCCGCATGCTCGATAAGGGAAACGGGAAATTTTTCGTGGCACGAAAAATGGATTATTTTTTATAGAAATCGCACGGTACGTGTTCCCGTCAGATAAAACCCGGCCGGCCCGTTCTCTCTGTCGCAATCGTGGCCGCTCTACAGGATGAGTCACTTAACCCTCGTACGCTCCTCGGAACCGGTTGCATAAATGCTCTCAGGATAACGCTTCACCCATTCTTCCTTTGCACTTTGCAACTAATTGTATTTTAGAGAAACACAGGGTGAACCGATTACTACGGCCACCTTGAATGTTTCTTTAAATTCTCGTGTCAAAAAGTAATGTGACCCAACGTCACCCAATTCAGATTAGAAATATTTTTCTTCGAACAAGTTTATGAGTAAACTCTCTCTCCCTCTCTCTCTCTCTCTCTCTCTCTCTCTCTCTCTTTCTCTCTCTCTCTCTCTCTCTTTCTCTTGGTTCCGGTCGCCAAAAAATTGAAGCGCCAATATATTATAGTCAAGAGCGGCGCGTCCATCGAGCTTCGATAATTATTCTTTGAGCCGCCGTAAAAGAACAATGCCACGGTGGAAACTTTTATCGATTACAATGTTCCTATTCTCTTCTGTAAACGATAAATAATTCACGATTTTCAGTGTCCATTGCTGAGAGAATACATTAAGGGGATGAAGGATTTTAGCAGCAATTGTTCCGACGAACATTAATGATTCCGAAGACGCGCATGACACATTTCAGAAGGAGATTCATTGTGTAAGAGCGCGTGCCGGTTAATTTATACCTGCTGTATCGTTCGAATCAGCTACGAGACTGTCTTTGAAAATGATGGCGAATCAAAATTGGAATTATCGTATTGTATTAGGTTGTCCCAAAAGTTTCTTTCGAAACGTGTTCCTTCGATATTGCTAAATAAATATTAGGTTGTCTCAAAAGTTGGTTTTCTAAAACATTAACGTAAAGATTGTCGCATTGTTTGTATTTATTTAGCAACATTAACGGAACACATTCCGAAAGGAACTTTTGGGACACCCTAATATAATTTGTTAGTCGACTGGCGGATTGGTCGAAGCCCAAAATGATGAACCCGGGGAAGTCTTTCCCCGACGGGGTCATTTCTCGTCGGCCGCAAAGACGACGACGACGATCCGATAGGATTACCATGAATCTCCAATATTGTCACGTCCAAATCATTATGCCCTGTCAACACGATTTACACTTTTCCCCGTGCATGCGTAATACGAAGAATTACGGGCGGGCCGCGTGTCTCGCATAGTAATGCGGCCTCCATAAAAATGCAGGCGACTTCGGGCTTTTCTTTCAAATGGATTATAAATGATACCCGTCAAACAAAAAGTCACGGACCCGCGCGGAAATAATGGACAAATTTATAGGGTATTCCCGGCGTTGAAACGCGGCGCGCGACGCGACGCCTCATACAACGTCGACGGACTGTGTTTCCTCGATGCCCGGAGAAATAATAATTCAATGACGTGAAATAGAGTCTCTTTCATTAAATTTAACGCGATATATTCGGCCAAATGGTAGGTATAACAGCGGGCTACGATTCATTTGCGGTCGCGCATAAATATTATATTATAAATAAAATCCATTTTTATGAACAGCCAGGCCGTCGCGTTTTATTTCGACGTGATCCGCCATTATTTATTCGGGAACGAAACTCCGATAAATATTTTCAATTAAACTGATAGGGATTTCGCGACGCGGGAAATCGTTTGTCACAAATTAGGATGCGGTTAATATAGGAATTTTTCTGTTACAGGTATTCCATCGATTTCGTATCCATAAAATGGAAAAAATTATATGCAATGGAATTATTCTAGGTCGCAAGAAATTTTTAATTGTCGAGTGCAAAGGGTTAACGGTCACGATCTTGTCGGTTAATCGGTTTCGTGTGAAGTACGTTCCGCATTATGCATCGTACCGTAACGGACATTTATTCGACATTTTTATTCGGCTCCCGCTGCCATTCGATCCTCAAAATTAATCAAATTTACGGTAATGAGGCGTGGAATACGATACTTTGCCGGGATTGAAATCCACACGTTTAGCCTGCTCTTGAACTTTGAATGGGTACGCTATTCATGAGCGACGTATATTTCAACAACAAATCATGTTACCCGTGACGTGTATCGCAGTTGTAGAAATTGCAGTAACGTTTTCTGTAGCATTGTAGAAGAACGATATAACAGTTTTTATCGGTAATGAAAGTCAGTTAACGTCGGCCTTGACCGGCGCCAGTAATCTAAGACCATTATTTTTCTTTTCCATGCTCCATCCTGCGTGTTCTTTCTTATTCTCGCGTCAAATTCACAATCGACTCGACATGTCGGCTTTCTTTTTCTGTACGCAATCAGCGTCACAACTACTCTTTCATTGTCCGAATATAAACCAAACAAATTGGAAGTTCGAAATCTCGATTTCCCGTTCAACCAGTTGAAATGTTTCCGAAATTGGTGTGTTCAAAATCGGATGCTACAAGCGGTAGTTTTGATCCGTCTATTTTGAAAGAACAGATTTTTTTATTCGGCTGAAAGTTGACAGAGTTAATTCTCATGGCACGAACTCCATTTCCAAAATCCGACTTCGTTCGTGCTGCTGCAATCCCATTTTTACAGATACCTTTGAACAAACTTTTATACCGACAAAGCTACGTTCGAATGATCGAATCAATTTCATGGTGTTCGCCATTTTTTACGGATTGCGTAGTTCTGTCGTCAAAGAGGCAATTAAAGTGGAAACTCTGCTGCGAATCGTACGTGTTCAGAAAATAAATTTCGAGACAAGGTCCTCGCGGAGCACAGTTTCGTTAGGCAACTCGACCCCTGACCTTAAAAGCAAAGAATAAGACGTTTAAAGGTAAGCAGCTCGCGAAAGGTCAGGAATTGTCTGGTATCTCTTTAAAAATCGCTCGAGTCCAAGGCGCTCCGCTGCGCCCGATTATTTTCACTTTTATCCAGCACGCCCACATTCGATCCGACTGTGTGGTTCGCCTTATTTGTCGAGCTAACGCACCGCGTTCACGAGATCTCCCTTAACGGTCGCCGGAGAAATCGGTCGGCGCAATCCGATGCGATCGTCGGATAATACACGCGAGCCAGCTACCAGCGCTTTTGAAACAGTTTTCGATATATATCGTATCGAAAATGTACGCGGTGTCTCGCCAGATATTAACGCAACGAGCCACATCATTATTAGAGATCGTGATTTCGAACGTGTATTAATAGCACGCGTGTACTTACGTGCACGTACATTAATGTACAACCTCATTTTAATTCGTATAATTTTGAGAACGTCGATATAAATTTATGTATCGAGAGTATGGTTTCCCAAATTCGACGGTTTTTGGTACAACAATTAATGTAAACGTGGGATATATTTTGCTTTCGTTGATTAGCTGTGTCCTAAAAATTATACAATATACAAGAAATATGAATCTCTAATCGTTATTCTTAGACTGGGGATCTTTATGCAAACTAAAAAACGTTTGAATCGATTACAAGATACAGGAGCCAAATAGAAATTTGTTTCTTCTTTTAATTATCTTGTTAAGCTGAAATCAATACACCGGTGTCCTGAAATCTTTTTAATTCGTTCACTGTTTTAAATTGTACGCGTCGATGTTTCCAGCTTTAGAGATTATCCGCTGTCCAGTTATATCATTGATCGCAACGAGAAGTGTTTCGATGAAGATTGAATGGTCCCAGGAGATGCACGTACTGGCGTTGTTAGTTTCAGTTTACGTCAAGGACTTATGATGGTGAACTTTTATTGAGATTGTATTTTGAAATTCAAAATTTTCCATTGCGAGTTTCCCTGCCTGAAGCAGGCTCGGGTCAGGCCATAAAAGCCATGTGTCCGCTGACCGTTTCGGCGATGCATGGTTCACGGCAAAGTTTTCTCTTCTTCCGCCTTTTTAGCTAGTAGTCGTGCAACAGTCCTCGACCGAGCAACGCCTTGCTCATTCGAATTGTGATCTCCGTGTCTTTACATTTTTTACTTTATCGATAAACAGTTTTATTTTACAGTCGATCGAGTTCGATCCTTATTCTGCTATTAAACGATCCTCAACAACTTTAAAGAAAGTCGCAATGTCACGTTAAACAGAGTGTTGTTGTTTTTGAAAGACATCGCTCGCAGTGTCCTGCGTTGTATTTCTAGCGTTGAATAAGGAAAAACGAGTGGCTGTAGTTGATCGACTGTAGTTGATCAGCTGTGCGCCGATGTTCCTGAGAAAAGGAGGCGTCGTGTGCGTGGTAGAGATTGCCGGTCTCAGGTTTTCCCACATCGATTGGCCTTCGTGCGAACGACAGGCTTTTATATCGACGGCCTTGCCTTCTTCGCGTTCGGAGCAAGTGCGTCCGTTGTCTGTCGGTATCCACGAGCAATCGGCGCCGCTCGTTTCCTTCCTTTTCCCTTTCCTTATGCACGAGCAGCTACGTGGGTGGCTGTTACGGCCACTCGTAATAATATATTCAACGGTGCAATCGGTGCAAACCGACGATACCACTCCCGAGCGAAGGCAGGATACTCCAAACAATTAGGGGATCACGTTTCTGGACAATTTAGCCAGCCCGACGGAACACCCTCTACGAAAGGCTTTCTCTCTCTCTCTCCTTCTCTCCTTCAATAGGGCACGTTTTACGAGCCTCGGAATTGCACGACACCGTCATTATTATTTATTTCGTTGAATGAGCCCGAGAGCGAATCGGGGAGAACTTATTGTTGTAGGTCTCGTTTGTCCGCGGCGAATTTGATACGCTCCGGTTTCCTTCAACCCGTTTACAGCGAATGTACAGTGTGTCTCGAGAACTCTTCATCCGAGATGTTTTCGTCGCTTGTTGTTGAATTGCTGGAGTTTGGTAATAGTTTTCTTGAAAAACTTTTATTGAAAGAATATCGGTGGCATTAAACGAGAATCGAGTTTTCCTTTCACCGTGTTTTATGTATATACGAAGGAATTGACTGGGTGAAGTATAAAACGGTAACAGATTAGAAAAATCTAAGGGACGAAACAAAATTTTATTCAACTCCCGATACCCACAATCGGTGCGAAACAGTCTAATAATGAGAATTGAAAGAGGATTTTCAAAGAGATCGAGCCACGGTTTAGTTACCGATGAAACATGAAAATTATCTCGCACACGGGCAGGTGAAAAGCAATAATCATTTACATATGTGCATACAGGCTCGAAAATATCCGATTTTGTATCAGCATTATCGAGTAAATCAATGTACAAATGTACCGTTCGTTTCATTGCGTTCCACGTAACATTTCCTTTCCGTTTTCAATTACAAAGCGTTCTTTTCAGACATTTTTCACTGAAAATAGTCGAATGCTTTGCGTTTACCGCGATCAATCGCGCAGGCGAGCGAGATGAAATAGAACACGCGTTTCTATGAAACTCACTGCAGTGCTTGTTCGACTCTCCAGTTTAGCGTGCTATTTAAATTCCGCGCCCGCATACCGAAACCATCACAGTATTAAGTGCCCTATTTAAAGTATCAAAATATCAAAATGTGACGTCAATCCGAAGCTTGAACATTTCACTAGCAATTACACCTAATTGAAATTTAAGTTTAAGCGTTTCATTAAAAAGCATTCTAACGAAAGTATTTATTGTACAATTATTCTGTTTTAACCCTTTGTAATTAAACATTTCTTCGTCTACCTAGAATAATTTCATTCTGTATAATTTGTTTTCATTTCGATACGATATAATAATTGTTTCCATACAATACTTAAACACGATTACGATACAATGCAATAATAAAAAATTTGGATTCGCGACGACACACGATACGTTGTCGATTAATTGAATTTTCCATACTGTTACAATTAAATTGTTCGTATGATAACGGCCGGAGGATACGACGACTTTAGCCGGGTGCCGGTTGGATTTGTATTTTGTTTGGACGGATCAAGATCGTGTGCGCAGAAAAATCTCCATTTGTCATTCAGCTATCCGGTCGAATGAAAGTCGACTGCGTTTAACAAGGGTATTACGTGTGCACGGATGGCGTGTATGCTAACAGCGAGCAGGAAGTAGGGGATGGCAGACGGCTTCTTAAAGCGAAGCACATTTCCATTTGTATGACACATCGTGTTGTGCCCGGACTCCGATTCCGTCGCGTAAAGAAATCCTCCGGCTGCTTTGTAATCCGACCTGTAACCCGTTTTTCTCGCGACAAGCATTCTCGATCACGTCCAGAATACTATCTGATTACAGTCACCTTCAGTCGTCTTTTCATACCGTTTGATTCCATCTCGGGAAGCCGTGAATTCGTTTCCAGATGTTCTTTGATCCGTAACGCGAGTCGAACGGTAAATTAAACGCGTGTTTTCATTGGAACATTAGATAGCCAATTTCCTTTGATCCCGAGGAGCCATACCGTTTGAACAGGCTCGCGCCCCCGTTTAGTTTATCAAGGAAACTAACTCGCGGAAATGATTATCATATTCATCTCGTTTGATTCGCGGCTTATCAAACCGGTCGACTATTTTATCCCGGGCTGCCGCCAGTCGTTTCGATCTCCCGCTCCGTTACTTTTTCTTGTTTCCTTTTATAGGTCACCGTGCGAACAGTGCGAACCTCCTCCTGTGTAGTTCAATAAAAATAGACGTATGCACGAACGAAAAAAGGAAAACGTACGGGGGACAGAAAGTTTCCGCGACAGAGTCAATCTTCCAATGACCCAAATTTTCGCGCTGACGCATCGATGCACAAAAGCGCGGGGCTGCATTCTCCTTTATTTGATTAAAGTCGCACGTGTGTCCCCACCGCAAAATATCATCATTGGAAACATGGTAAACTAGGCTACTGGAAAATTAAAACCGAACACCGTGTCTTGAATTACTGAATAAGCCACAGCGTTTCATTGAAAATGCCCGGACGTCGGGTAACAAGCATTTCGCGAATCTTTTCTTCGCGTTCCTCATCGCCAGGGCTAAGCCTGCCGCAATTTGAACCTATAGAATCCATTTTCATTTCTTTCGCACAAAAACCCGCTGACGTCAGCGAGCAAACCCGAATAGCAGCGGGGGGAGAGAGAGACAGAGGGGTCACGGAATTTTTCATGGAGAAACTAAAATATTTCTGCGAAACATTTGAACGCGAAAATAATTTATTCGCTCAAGCATCCTGCCGGCTCCAATTAACATTAACATTAAACAATCCACTTAAGCATGCAGCTGCGTTTTACACGCGTAAATGAATAAACGAGGCGCCGGCTACCAAGAGTATTCCCCCGGCGAATTCTGCATTATCCATCTCCTTGATATTTCGAACCGCTTCGCGTGCCCGTGCACTCTTTAATTATTTCGATCTTTTTACCGCTGCGAAAATTTGTTGTACAAGAACGCGTAACGCGCCGCACTCCGCTCTGTTCGCGCGTGGCACACGAAATTTAGGTCGGTTCGCTGCGCCGTTATCAAGGGTCTTCCTGAATTAGTTGAAAAAATCAAAACATTTTTTCCCCCTCGCGATGTTGTAGTTCGACATCCCGGAAAAACATATTCCACGGGGAGAAGTTATTCGAACTCCATCACATTGTTACCGTGTCGACCGTCGCGAAAGTAGACCAAATTGACAACGAAGCTGCGTGCATATGTGTACCGAAAGCAACGACATTTGACATTAATCGTTTGCGACTTTGAGCGACATCGATTTTAATCGTTTCTTCGAAACTATCAAGCGCGGCATCATTGAATATCGTAGGAAATGAAGTTGGTAAAAGTGCATTTACATTTATCTAAATACAAAAATGTATTTAAATGTATGTATTGGGTTGTTCGGAATGTAATTTCGTTTTTTCCCGACAGAGGATTTCATTGTATTTCTTTGCACCCAACTTCACACTTAAGCGGCATAATCATTATATGTTTTGAGAGCTGATATAGCAAGGCTTGTGTGTGAAAAAATCCAATTGATTCTACACAGTAGTTTTTGGTTGGTGCCCTTTTAAATATGGAGAGCAATAAGCAGCATTTTCGTCATATTTTACTTTTTTACTATAGAAAAGGTAAAAATGCTATTCAAGACAGAAAGAAATTAACCGATGTGTATGGGGAAGATTTGTCGACAATACGCAAGTGCCAGAACTGGTTTGCAAACTTTTTTTTTTTAATTCGGAAGTCTACTGTCATCAGCTGGACAAATTGAATGATGCGCTTCAACAGAAAAGGCCAGAATTAATCAACAGAAAAGGTGTAGTGTTCCACCAAGATAATGCGAGACCTCGTACAAGTTTGGTCACTCGCCAAAAGCTTTTACAGCTTGAATGGGATACAATGCCACACCCACCATATTCTCCAGATCTGGCACCTTCGGATTATTATTTGTTCCGGTCACTGCAAAATTTTTTAGACGGTAAAACCTTCGCTTCAAATTAGGAGGTCAAAAACCACCTCGATCAGTTTTTTGCCAGCAAAGACCAAAAATTTTATGAGCGTAGAATCATGCTACTACCAGAAAGATGGCAAAAGGTATTGGACCAGACTGGCCAATATATAATTTAATAAAATATTTGTTCGTTATACGAAAATTGTCTTTCATTTTCATAAAAAAAAAACGAAATGACTTTCCGAACAATCCAATATATCAATTTCAGATCCATAAAATGAATGAAATAAGATAGAATGGAATTATTCTAGATAGGAAGAGATGTTTAATTTTCCAGTTAAAATAGCTCCGACTGTAAAGGGCTAATTTTGACCAGTTTTTCCTAGGAAATATTAAGAAATGTAACGTGCGCGTTTACCTTGGAGCGTAGTATGTTTTCTTGTCCGTTCGTTCGAGGTATCGCGGCTCGCGGAACTCGCAACTGAATGTAAAGTGCATGCATTTTGTCGAGGTTGGCTGATCATGATTACATGAAGCGACGCAGCGTCCGCGTCCTCTCTCTCGAAGGCGGCACACGAGCAGCACGAAACTTTTCTTGGTAGGATATCGGAGCCTCTACTTTCGTCGGCCGCACTGATATTGGAAATACATCGGCCGTTAGCTCGACAGCCTCTAATATGAAAATGATTAAAATGCGGCAAGAAGTCCGCGGGAAAGTTAAATTAAAGATGAACCGAACTCGGCCGGGAAAGCGGCTCCCCGAGCCGATCGGAATTACATTTTACCCGCGCTCCGTCTCTGCCTGTTTTGTCGACTGTCCGAGAGAGATAGCGGACGCAGCTTGCTCTCAACCCACGAAATTTATTGGCCGACCTTCTGCAAATTTTATAACCACTTGCGGGGATGCTGCTCTCTCGTTTATTGGCACCTTTATTCCCCGATATCCGAATCCGTGGATCGGGCAGATTAACCCCATAAATTTCACTCGTGCCCGCTGCCGAAAGTACGGCTCCCTTAGCCCTCGGAAATTATTTCGCGCGACGAACTACCGGCCGATTAAGAATCACATGTTACGCGGCGATTTCACATTTTGCACAATTTGTACGAGATCGAAATTGTTCGATTTTTAAATGAAAGAAGGGAAATGAAATAACGAGGTAAACAGTTATTTTTCGATGGCTTTATTTAAATTGACGAGTAGACTGCGGATCTTTATGCGTTTACAGCAAAATTGAGAGGATCAAATTCGAAATTGTATACAATTTTTAATAATTTATGTTAATATATGATTTCTCCGCTATTAGAATTGTTAAATACTGTTTCTTACAATCATAATAAAAAAATAAAAGTAACGATGTTTCGGGGAAATTTACCTACAAATAACAAAACGGAAATTGACGTTCGTTATTAGAGTCCGCGTCGCATGTTTGTTCGTATCCGATCGTTAAGAATCGAATGTCTCGATAAACTCGAAATTGCAGGATAAAAGTTGCTCCGCGACAGTAATCGTTTTATGGAAAATAATGCCAAATAAATTTCTACGACTCGCGCTGTGCATGACCATTTATTCGCAATACATCGTCGCGTTCGTGTTTCGAAAAACCATCAGCAACAGTCCCGGCTAAAATATTATTCGGAATAATAAGTCGTGTATTTTATTTGAAATCGCGCGTACGTGCATTCGAAAATGAAATTCTTATTTGCTGTGCCGGTTCGAAAAATCGTCGAGCTGCGTGTATCATGTTTATGACGGGTACTCGTGCTTAAATTGAAAATAACATTGCATTGTCAAATATTATGATTTCATACAACTCCTCTTCTCGATTGTGTTTCATTATTTCTTTCGGATTCTTATTGTAAAAATATCGTGCGAATGAAATTTCCGCTGTCCAGTAAAATATGAAACTTTTTTCACGAAATGTAAATTTTCAATTAATTTTAAAAATTCATTTTTCGGAGGTTTATGAATCGACAGCTTTTCCAACTGTTGACACGCAAATCGAGCGGTGAAAAAGAGTTAAACGAAATCATGAAAAATGTCTAGCTCAAAGATTACAGTCCGAATAATAATAACTAAACTGCGGATCTTTACGCATTTATAGTTTCTGAAAATTTTCGAAGAAAGGTCGAATATAAATATCGACATAATTTAGTACAATTTTGATTTTTTCGAGGTCTGCAAAGGCTACTGCCACTGGAAATGGTGTTTTATTCGTTTTTTCAAATTCGTTTACAAAAATTGAAAATTGCGTTAACATCCGCAGTGTAATAATAACGATGAACTCGACCGACATTTTCGAAAATGTGCCACTTGAATAGAATTCTACAATTTCAACGGCTGTGGGGCAAAGGCATTATTACCAGACACGTGCCGACAAAGGAGTCCTGAATTCGGTAAGAGGGAACAGACGCAGCAATTTTCGCGCGGAATCAAACCTGTCCGCGCTTTGTGCCGGCGGATCGTCGACGGCAATTTATAATAACGTCTATTCGGGCTGTGTGTCGTCGCGGTGCACCGAAATTCCGAGAAAAATTCGTGCCGAGTTTTCGACTCTTTGTACGGGCACGGAAATTACAGCTGCGAAGACGAATGCGCCGGTGCCGTCGGGGAGACACATTAAGCGTCGCTCGTGGCGCGCGTGTACGCTTATTAGCGGCGTCTCTCACGAGAAAGCAGCACGATTTCCGCGCGCAACCACCCCTAATAAGCTCCGTCGGATCGGTATCGGAGCGAATTAACGCGACCGCTCGCGCTCGTGCGAGCACGAATACTTTCTCGCGTTCACGAGGTGTGATCGAAAAGAAAACGGAGTCTCCTCGCGACGCAGTGGGTAAACTAATGAATTTTGTATCGAGATCAAACAAGATCAAAGAGTGATGATTCTATTTTAAAATTAACCCTTTGCGCTCTGAGCTATTTTAATTCGAAAATTAAACATTTCTTCTGACCTGGAATATGCAGTTCGATTCTATATCATTTTTATCTTTTTATAGATATGGACTTGATATAATACAAATTGAATGTATATTGTATTCTCGTATGTGTGTGTGGTGTGTGGAACACAGTTAAAAGAGGGTGTAAACGGATGCGATTGAGAATCGGTTAGGCAAGCAGCGGAGGCTGGAGGAAAGAGAGGCACGCGAAAATTAGATCCTCGTCCCGACACGGGGATTTTCTTCTGAAAGGTCGTGTATTAAACACTTTGATCCGTGTCGATATCGCACCTCTTAGCGCGTCGTCGACGGTAGACGGGGATCTCTAAGAAACTTCCTCCCCGACGACTTCGAGCCATCCACTTATCTCCTTGAAAGTTTGAATCGATGTAACAAACGCGCTGCACATTGCTCCGGATCGAAGAATTTAGCGACGTGTTCTAAAAAAAGACGACTTTTTAAATCGAGATCCACAGTGGACCATTTCGACACTCGATTTCCAATAATCTCATCGATCCGAACGTGTCAGATCCGTACGAGATTTCATAGGTGAAAATTCCGTCAAATTACGCCAACCTTTATCACGCTTCTTTCGGTGAAGAGAATCGTTCGCTATCGCCTTAATGAAGCGACTCGAAAGTTTCGCGACGAATAAGAGCACTAGCCGTAGAGAAGAGGCTACTGGTCGGCACCGCTCGGTTGGACGAGAAGCTCACGGTTAATTGAAAACCGAATAACGGTAATATCGTCGAGATAAATTTGTCCCCGGCTGTATCGGTTCTCCGATAGTCATCGTTCGACTTTTAATATCTGGATTTATCCCCTTTATCCCCCGGCGATCGGGTTACGAGAGGCGGACGGTTGCGTTTTTCTATCTCTTGCTGCCGGATCCAAGTCACGTTCGTAATAACCGGAACTCGATTGACATCGAACTTTTGTTCTCCACCCACCCCCTAATTTTCAATATTTTGCGATTCGGCCAATGGAGTCTTCGTCAACTACTAGGTCATTAGCAGACAGCAGATTTTATACATTTATAACAAAAATGGGTAGGTGGAATTTAAAACAGTAAAAACATTAGAAGAATTTAACAATATTGTTATATTATTTTCAACCTATTACACATATCAACGCATTGTTGATCGGCAATTTTACGCAGAGGCTATTTCACGTCACCGGCTATTATTTCGTAATTGAATGTGGAAGTAAAACAATCTAAATAAACTTTAACTGCACGCGTTCACACGGTGGGTTCTGCTTGGCTTTATCGAGCCTCGATGCGAGCAAAATGCAGCGGTCTGTGGATCGTCAACATATCTGCTTGAAATTCAAGGCGATGTGTACGGTTGCGCGCGAAGCGGAACGCAGCTCGGCAAGAAAGACCTTCGGACTTAACCCCATTTACGGGCGAACGTACGGGTTAATGGGTTAAAAGGGTGCCTACACGTGTAAGCGCGCCCTTCCGGTGCTAAATTTCTTTTGTTACCGCTGACGTCGATTGCGCACGATCGACATTAACCCTACTCTCTCCGGCGTGCTTCGATTTTCGATGGAAATTTTTGGCAACGTCCCAGTTGGTCGATCGATTCTCCACGCGGTGTAGGAGGAATTCCGGACTTTAATTGCAACGGGATTGCTGGTAAACACACGTAGCTGGCGTTTCAGGCATTATTGTGATTACATTACGAGCCCAGCAAAAAACTTGCAGTTTAAACTGCGCCTTTAACGTAATAACGTAGCACGGGAATAACTGAGCTTTTCAGAACGAGAGCGTAGCGATGCAAAAAACGGCGAAACTTCAGGGCGAGGCCCTTGCACCGACTATGTACCAACCACACTTTTATTACATTAATATCTGAATGTGAAGCGAAACTCCCTCTCGAGTTCAGAAACTCGGTTAGCGGAAGGGACAGGCCTCCTTTTCATCCCGTTGAAATTGGAGTCTGCCGAGGGCCTATTCGAAACCCGTGCGTTTTGTTGACAAACAGATCCTATCTCAACGAAATTGACACTGTCGTCAAAACATCCGTAAGAGGACAAATTAAATATCCATAAACACCGTCGACCACGGATTTTCACGTCACGTATACTTATCTTTTAAAAATCAATAAAATTTCACGAATACTTAGTCACACAAATCTTTTCTTTCATTCAGTAATAGCGGTATGTACACAGAAAGAATGTAAAAACAATTCCGAACGAAAAAATATCAAATTCCCGTCCAAGTGCCGCACCTTGATTCGTCCCAAAAAATAAAATTTTAAATTTTCCCGAGCAACAAATGCGTATAAAGCTGCAGCGCAGTGATCTCTGACGATTCCAAAGCTCTTGAACGATATCGTTACGTTGGCGCGAAAGAAAATAGAGAAGAAAGTGTCCATGTAAATGAGCCCTTACGAAAGTAGAGAGCAAGATGGTCGCGTTGGGCGTGGTCGATGTTAAAGATGCACCGTCTGAAATATTCATGGGTGATAAAAGGGTTGAAGTAGACGCGACGCTCCGCAGACCGCGGTCAGTGGAATCCTCGTAAGAGCCAGGATATCGAAGGGCCGCATCCTTTGCAAATTCACGAGAGGACAAAGTTAATCCAGGGCATCGCGAAGTTTCCAACGTCGGATCTAGTCCGGGTGTGATAACGATTTCGTGTACACCAGCTCTCCCTGAAATGCTCGCACCGACCGCTAAAAGGTGGAGGACCTTCTAAGTTCTCCGCAGAGCCCAAGCTGTTGAAACGTTCGGTTGTTTCTCGGCTGGTCGCATTGTAGCCACTGTTCCGCGGTGTAGCTTGAATTTTAGCTGCTTGTCTGCGATCCTTTCGTTGCGACCCATCTAATCTTTTACTCGATCGTTTGCATTCCTTGCATTGTTCCCGTTCAATCCTCTCGACGTACTTTCTTTTCGAAGCAGCACAATTTATCGCCTATAGGCGCTTACAATTACGAAAGGATTACATTTGAAAGATAACATTTTAATTTAGAATTTTATTAGTCTCGATCAACGAAGATTTATTATGAATGTGAAATTTTGTGCGAATCTCGTACGAAATTACGTAGTTTTTAAAATTTGAATTGACTTGGACCATTTCTACCAGAAATAAAAGTTTTAATGAAATAATTCATTCGCATTTATTCATTATTTTGAAAAAGTGATCCATTTTTATCGTTTTACGCTTTCGTCGTTACGAGTTTTGAGATTTTTCAAATGTTGGCGAACGCGTGACGAGTAGAGTGTATTCGTTGTTAATTATACAAAGAGACTGTTGTTCATTGTTCACTGTTAACAAAGGAAGTTATTGGTGAAGCTAATTTTTTATATTTTTCACTTAGACCACTTTCATAATTATGGAAACATATGCAGTTGCATGATGGAATTTTTAAAGAAAATTTTTCCTCAACTGCATGAAACGCATGAAAATGTCAACTGCAAATATAGAAGTGGAAATATAGTGTCTGCTCGGGATTAATCATTTTATTTGATAGTCGGAGCAGAGCTATTCGGGGGGTCAGAAGCTACTGAAACCTTTATAATTTGATGATTCTGTCGCTTGGTACGACTGCTCAGACGTGACGTATATTGAAGTCGAATGTTCTTCATTAATATCATCTAAAATTGATACCGTTCCGAAAGAGCACTTTAGCCATCTATTGCCCAAATTTACGGTGGTCTCTTTGGACGATTCTGGCTATTCGCGGGTACGTCGGTAAATGGCGTTATTTGATTTCAGCCAAACAGTACATTTCGCTAAAACTATCCTCGTGTCACGTAGATTTCGAACAGATATTTCAATCTAATCCGGTTTACTATTGTAGTTGGTCGTACATTCGCAATGCTTTAGAAGAGTACTCCCATGTTAATTTTTTATTTTTGATTTCATTAAGGATGTTCTGGAGGTACAATGGGAGACAAAAGTACAAGAAATTCGAAATCCATCAATATATTGGCAATGAAAGCCATTCATGAGTATATTTTGCATTAAAAAAATAGATTAATTTAAAAAGCTTTCGTTTAATTAGTAAATTTCATGTTATATTTATATCTTAATCAAATTGTCTTCATATTATTAAAAATTGTAAGTGACTTTTGGGAATGATTCTACCCCCTGATTTCAACTAAAAGATAATAAATTTGTGATATTCAATATATATAATTACGCAATAAAAAGTTAAAAATAAATATTTAAATAAATTAAAAATATCTCGGAAAGCCATATTTATGGTTATTACTGAAAATAAACATGTAAAATTTGCATAAAATTATGTTCTGATAATAACAAAAAAAACGTGACAACACTGTACTGCACTGAACTCAGCTGTATTTTTATATTTGAGAGTTGGTAGTATTGTGTATTAAATTATTTGAAATTAATTTAATTTTTTTTTTACTTCAAAAGAGTAAATTTTGTGTGTATGTAAAAGACCGGCAAGTATTCAAACGTCGCGCGCAATCATCGATGATGTAATAGCTATATTCAGTGGTCTACACTGTTGTCGCGTTTCCATGGTATTGAGATGACAACACGATAAATTTGACGTTTTGTAACAGTTTATAATTTTTTGCTCTGTAACTGTTTAGCGAATCCTAATAAAATTTGAACATAATTAATTACATAATTTTTATTATATATATGAAAAAAATGGAGATTCTAGTTGCGTTTTTTCAAGGTTTAAATAGGGTTTGAAGTGGAATTTTATGAATTCTCCATAAGAAGACGTGTTAAAATGTGCAAACTTTAAGTTGCT
>CM052198.1:11509665-11530009 GCA_028455805.1 Lasioglossum figueresi | reverse complement strand
TTTGAACATAATTAATTACATCATTTTTATTATATATATGAAAAAAAATGGAGATTCTAGTTGCGTTTTTTCAAGGTTTAAATAGGGTTTGAAGTGGAATTTTATGAATTCTCCATAAGAAGACGTGTTAAAATGTGCAAACTTTAAGTTGCTATAAATATTAAACGGTGCAGCGAATCGAACCCAAACTTTGGTAATTGTATTAATTTAGTAAGAATTATATCTTGTCAAATTTTTAAAAATTTTATTGCGTTTTTATATACCTCCAGAACATCCTTAAGATGTGCTCGGTTAAAATTGAATTTCAAGAAGGTAGTTGTAACCTAACAAAACTGTACAGTAACATAATCATAAATTGTAGAATTTGTAATATGTATATAATAAATAATAATAGTAGTTTGTGAAATCAATAAATGTTTAAGTTATTTCTGAGAAAAGATATTCCTACATCTCCTCGTGTCCTCATCCCCAATCTCCTACGTCTCCATCATACGCCTCCGCTATCGATAGAACAATCTCTAAAGTGATTCGTTCATAGTCGCCGAACGAGGGGTCGAACGCTCACGTATAGCTGCCGGTATACAAAGAGATGTTTTTCTATTGTCTGCACGGAATTTTCGGAAGGGTTTCGCGTGGAAATGTATGCGGCCCGTTGCGGCCTCATCCTTTATCGAATTTACCGCGCAGCCCTACGAAACGATTGTAGTACAACGAATCGATTGAGATTCAAACTCACGCTTTACGCAACTCCATCGCGTAAATATTAAGAAGGACGCGCGGGGAGAATTCGTATTCCGCCGCGAGGCAGAGATAAATCCCGCGAGATTCATCCGGCGACGTGCCGACATATTTTTCGAATCACAGTGTCCGTTGATCGCATCAGATTTATTATACTCGGCCGGGCTTGGCCAATCGAAACGCAACCGCCACGTATAAATCATCGCGCGTCGACCACTCGTCGAAAAATCTTTATAGGGTCGCCATCAAAGTTTTCGGAGTATTATGATGAACAATGTGTACGCGTTATCCGAACGCAATCAATATCTATTGTTGTTCAGCTGGAGGACAATTTCCGAATCAGCCGAGATTATATATTGAACTGTAAATTAACGCGACGACAAATAACGCGACTTCCAGAATAATACCATAAGTACTGATTCCGCGGAGGCCGACACGATAATTCTTCGGTAGGTGTGTTTTATCATCGATCGGGAAAATGAAGAGAAGTCGAAAGTAGAGACTGTAACGATATACCATGATATTCGAAATTAAAGGATTTATTATTATTAGTCATTTATTTTTAAACCGTATTTATCGCTTTAAACCGTACAAGGTCTATGTTACAATATGGCTTGGTGTCTAACTTACGAAGTTTGAAGATAATCTGCAGATTGGTTGACCGTCGAAACGTCTGATAGATGTAAAAAGTTTGGACTTGAGAGGGCGAAGAGATTCATAAGGTTTCCTCATTACATGTTGCACGAGAACGAGCCATTCCAGGAATGCCAATATGACGAATTTCCCCTGGGACTTGCAGTCCTCGTTGCTTCTCTCTCGATTCCTCTCTTTCTCTCTGACTACCTGTGCTCCAATATGCTCTTTCTCTCTCTCTCTCTCTCTCCCTCTTCTGGTCTCCTTATCGTGATCTCGCTCGTCCGCGTACGAGAGACACGTTCAAAGCCATGGATGCGATAGAGTTCGATCGGTTAACGTTAATATCACGCACACACGCGTCGAATTGGACGCTGTTGTTTCAGGCATTCACTTAATGTCCGCCTTTGGGACCCATCTTGGTGTGGCCTGCGGTGGCGTGCGGTGAATGACCCAGAATTTCGCGCATCTATGCGAATGCTCCATGCTCCGTTCACTGGCTAGTAGGTCTATACAGACAGCCGATCCTCGGCCATGCAATTTTACCTCTAGCCGTACAATCACCTGACACGGGTTTCGGGAAAAGAAGAAACACGTTCCATAAGCTATTCCATTCCGAGAGTTTCGCCGCTGCGAGAACGGAAGTGCCAATAATATCGCGAACGCGCCAGACACTACGCTGCATTCCCCGGCTACGAACACACGTTTTTGAATATTTTCTCCATCCTCGTGAATACTGCCTCGGTAACTGCTCGCTCACGCTGTCTGCCGCAATATGGACCCCGTTGCCGGATACGATTCTTCTGCAGATCGTTAAAGTATTGCGTCGGCTCCATCTTAACCCTCCGTACATCGAGTTCTCTGCGAAGCTGTCGACAACCACGATTCGTCAAGCCAAGATTTTTGTTTAGTCAGTCTATCGTGGATCCTTTAATATCAGAATAAAGATCGAACTCGATCGACTGTAAAAGAAAACTGTTTATCGATAAAGTAAAAATATAAAGACACGGAGATCACAGTTCGAATGAGCAAGGCGTTGCTCGGTCGAGGACTGTTGCACGACTACTAGCTAAAAAGGCGGAAGAAGGGAAAACTTTGTCGTCATCCTGCATCCCCGAAACGGTCAGCGGACACATGGCTTTTATGGCCTGACCCGAGCCTGCGTCAGGCAGGGAAACTCGCAATGGAAAATTTAGAATTTCAAAATACAATCTCGATGCAGTCACATTGTTATTGTTGATTTCCGGGGTAAAAACACATTCGTGCACCCTTTTCGGCTAACACCGTTCTGTGTTCCTAGATTTTTTCACCGTTACAGAGGACAGAGAATCTGGCAATTTAATATATTATTCATTGTATAGATAGATAGATAGCGCTAACCATTGCAGCTAAAATACAGACGTCGACCGGTGAATAGAGCCGCGAGTATTTCTGAAAATTTCGGAGCTTCATCCCCGGAGTTGGTACTACTATAGCGCAGTAAACCGATGGCGGCCATTATTCGAGCGCATCGTGCCTCGCGAACCGCGCGTCCTTTATCACGAATTCCCTTTATCGCGGAGCACGACCTTGGATTATTGCGCGAATTTCTAGCCGCCACTCGGAGCCACCATTACTATGCAGTCGCCTATTCGGTTAATTTTGTAATCGCTGAAACGTCCGTATTTATCGCTCGTGCGAGACTGCTCGGCTAACTTTCCATTGTGCTAATCCGCTTGAATAGTTTAGCGAGCGCGGTCCAGGGCTGGACGTGCATAATTACGTTCGCGCTACCCTTTTGAATTTTATAAGATCGTATGCTTCTCGCTGACAGAGACCAACGGTCGAGCTACCGAATTGTTCGATGTTCTGTCGGAATTGTTCCACCCCGAAGGAAAATCAGAATGTGTGTTGCATACGCTGCGGTTATTTCGCTGAAATCAGCCCGATTGATTGGTCGCGCGTGACACGGATACGCGAGATTTAAATTCCGAAACGCCAACGCGCGCACAATGAGCCTCCCAGTACATTCGAAACTCGTCCGGAATTTTCAGACAACGTGTCTGCGACCTGTGGCCGTCTTCCAGACGAATCGGGTGTCAGCTCGACGTACACGTGTTACGTTACAAATCTGTTTTTATCGCATTGTCCATTCGATCGCGGCGCACCAGATATCTGTCCGTTCCTATAATTTCTCTTTTGTGGGAGCGACGATGCGTTCGTAATCAGAGCTGGGTGAAACACCATCTCGAATAGCGTATACGTGCGCCTTTAAAACGAGGTATTTCATTTGTTGGAAAAAGTTTTTGAAATAGTGTTCTATTTAAAGGATTCTCGAAACAGTTATTGGTAGCAGATGAAATTCAAAATTGATGGTAACTTTAAAAAGTTCGATATGTCCATGCACGATTTCTCCTCTATTATCATAAAATCGTTAAGGAAAGAAATAATATTCGATTTAGTTTCTATTTCTTGCAATCGATGTCAATCGATGACAATTTTTATTTTGCACGAAGATCCGAAGATTATACACCTCCGGATCGGTGAAGATTTGTAAAAAACGTCCTTGACCTTGATTGTCAAGGTCAATCGTGTTTCCATTGCATCGTATACTGCTCGTAACTAGATCCAAAACCGTTGAAGAACGAATTTAACGCCTTCCGCATTTTTCACGATATTGCAAGCGCATTCCTGAGGTTTACCGCGCAGGACCAGCAAAAGCTAATCGTTTGGGTTATCCGGTTTCGTCGAACCAATAATTTTTTATCGCCGTTACCGGTCATATCATTTATTGGCCCGTTAGACTTTATTAAAACGCGTCACCGTTTTATCGTGCGATTCCTTGAACAATGTTCCAACACCCGGAACGACGTTACGAAATTATGGAAAAAAAGGAAAGAACGGCTAGTAAGATATGTTTAGAGTGCAGTTACGGTTCTCGTTAATCGTTGGTTATGTAACGCATCGGTACACGCGAATCCGGCTGATGTATGCAGCATTAAATGCCCTGGAAACACAGTCGATTTAATGTAGTAATTGCAATTCTCTTCCGCGAGCGAGGCTTACGGCGTTGACTTGCGCAGTTGATTATGCGAGAAACTGTAGCTGCCTCCTGCAACGGACACCACCGGTTCCCCGGTTGTAATGTTCTCGATTTTCCCGATGTTTGAACATAATCGTCGTAACGCACCCGGTATAGCGTTCCCTTAATATCGTTGCAGCGCACGGCGATTCGGCTGCAAGCATTGCCACGATGTAATGCTACCTCCAAGTTCAAGTTTCACCGAATACTCGAGATTATCGTGGAAGAGTTTGCAACCGAATACAGCGTCATAAAGTGTCCGATGGATCCCGTAAACTGTAAACTGTGAACTGTAAACTGTAAACGGTCCCAGCTGTACAGGGCGAGTCTCGCAACACGACGACTCAAATAGCTTCTAAGTTAATTGTTGTACGAAAAAATGTTTGAAACGAGCGTGAGTTGTGTTGTGAAATTTTACAAAATAATTAACAAATTTCGAAGCACCCATTAGAATCGGTGTGTTGTGCGAACGCCTTTCCTGTAGAGTTAATGTTACAGTGGAGAGGCGTTTATTTTGAAAATCATAATATTCATATATTCTATTTTAGCCATTTTCAGGGTGGATATACGCGAGAAAATGTTTCGAGAAGCGAGATTTTAATTTGCCTCTTGAGCCCGGGCCCGTAAACTATCGCGTTCCTCAGCGTGTAGATAGCGAGCCACGTAACTTCAGCGTTGATACGCTCGCAGCTTGTGCATCGTCTGTACATTTATTCACTTATGGCAAGGTCTACGCGCACGCGCGCTTAACGAGCAGAGATTCGTGCCGGCGCGATTTATCAGAACAATAAATTAACAGATAACAATGCTTGGGCGCTTGAAACACTGAAGGCGATTACGAGGTGCTATGATTGGATTTTTGCCATTACCGTCGCGGAAAACGGGATATCGTGGCTGCGTATCCGTTAATGACGCCGACGGGCACAGGAGAAAAGGAAGTTTTCGGGGGACGATATAAATCGAACCGTGTCGGATCGATTCCAATAATCTGCGAATATATCTCGCGCGAACACCGTAGGGCTTGAACCAACCCAGGCCTCGTTTGCGAACTCGATAATTGTTGCTTCCTCGATAGGGAATAGAATTTATCGCGACGATTATTCAGAATACTCGGCGAGACGTCGCTCGTAGATTCGTTCGTTACAACACCCACTTCGTGATTATGCTCTTCACCTCGGAAATTCATGTGCGATACTCTCCCGGCTTCCTTTGTGCACGAAATTCATGAAAAGCTGCAACAGACAATTTATTTCTTATCGTGGAGAAGTAAAAGCAACTAACAAATTAATCAGGATAATTGTCAATCAAAATCGTCGTATCGTTATTTGAAACAGTTTTGAAATCATTAACTGAATTCAACATTCATTGAAAACTAAACACTTTCTTCAACCTAGAATTCCATTCTACAATATTTAAGTATTGTACGAGCTATTATACCAGAATAATTTAATTAGAATAGCAGTACAGAGAATATAATAACAGTCTAATTTTCGAGTAAAAGTATCTCCGAGCGTGCAAAACTATTTTCCTGTTAAATAAGTTTCCTCTGCATTGGAGTACCGATAAGTCCGCGTTACTAATTCAAAGGCAACAGTCCCGGACGTGTGTCCGGTAGCACAACACGAACCATGGAATTCGATACGTATCGGTGTTAATGGATACTCCGTCAGATTGCTCCTGTCACTAGCCATCAATACGCAAGAAAGGTCTAGTATGAACAGCCATATCGATAGACGGTAGCTACTTCGATCGGTGTACTAGGATTGAAACATTAACTAACACAGTCGGACAAAATTTCACGGGCACGGTTTCACTGGCGAACCGAAGATCAAAGCGAAGTGTCTCTTTCTGGAAATAAATCGGTCGAAAGTAGAATGCGTCGAGCGACACACTTGTATTTTTGACTCGAAGCAATTTCATTGGGTTGGCAAGAAAGTAATTTCGGTATTTTAAGGGGTTAAACTCGTTTCCGGCATTGCAAGGTTGCTGGATATAATAAAAGAGAAATTACTTTCTTGCCAACCCAATATTTAGTAATTGATTAGACACCGCTCACCATTTTTGAATACAAAAATTACAGCAGTTTTTAATGGCGCTTCGGAGTCACCGTTCGACTTGCAAGTGTTAATCGAACAAACAGAAGCGTCTAAAAGTTTATGCGAAACGCGTAAAGATCATCTTACTTTCTCCAATCGCTCCCGAAATGATAGTATAATCGTCCCCTCCCTAACCGTCCTGGCAGCCTATAGAGGGCGGAGTCATCCACTTCGGGGAGTTCGATTCGATCTCGTGTAAATGATTTCAACGCTCGTCGAAAACAGTCGGGTAAGGGATGATTCAAGTTCGTTCTTGGCGAGTCTTGATCAGTGCCACCGCGACGGATAGTTTTCTGGACCGATACATTGTAGGACGTTGGAAAATTACAGTTTACTGATACAGGCGGACGCACACAGCGACGGGGGTTGGGAAGGGGTAACATTGTGCTCCGCGTGGTCCTTTGTACCGAGCTCGAAGAAATTTGTTTCGGGCAAAGCGCTTTGCTGATTCCAGTCTTCGTGCACGTCATTAAACTTTGCCGAAGTTGTTGCTTATTCCTCGTACACAAACGCGAGGGAACGCGACCGCCTCTAAGTAACTGGTGCGATTCTGTGTACCGAAACGTCGAATCTCCTTCCTCTCTTACCGTCTGCGCCTAGATAAACTTGCCTAGGGAACTTTCGAATCCGACACATGAGTCCGGACACAGGATATCCCGGGGGGAAGAAGCACCCAGTTAACTTCCCATTCCGCGGGCTCTATCCGAACAGATTTCCTGCCCTTCTTTTGCTCTTTTCTCTCTCTATATATATCTTTTTCTCTTCATCCCTCGAAGGAAAAGACGAGATCGGGTTTGCTCGACATCGCGCGGGCCTGATCGAATCGAAGACGGTCGATACCAAATAAATTAATCTCGTCCGGAGGAGTACGTACCTACAGCTTTCGCGAAGTTGAGATTGGAAACGCTTTTGTTCGAAAATTGCTACCTAGAAATATTCGATTCTGTGCGAGCGATTGTTAAAGACGGAGTGAAATAATGGTTGTTCGGTTTGCAATCATTTTTCGAGTGTAACTTCCCGGGAATTGTGTGCCGGGGAAATGCGAAAGACTCCTTTGCTATGAAAGATCATTCTTTATTGTTTCTTGGGAGTCGAGATTAATTGCACGGAGTCGGCGTCGGTAAATCTTGTGTTTCGAAAGCTTTTGGAAGTTTTTCTCAAAATATTATCGTATCAGGTTGTAGAGAAGTTCTGTTGTATTCGAAATAAGCAGGTACTTTTGCTTTTAAATCGAAAACACATGTTGCCGAAGATGGCAAACAAGTTGTTACAAATAATAGAATCTTATGCATTTATGACTTTTAAAAATATTTAAAAAATACTAGGATATCGAATACGACAGAATTCAGTATGTTTCTGCGCGGTCTACTAACATTTCACGAAAACAACAAACACCGAGTAGAAATCCGCGAAGCTCGCGAAACTCCAGACGTGTATCGATTTCGAAAACCGCTCGCGCCGTACGAAAGAATAAAACCATGCTAAACACCGTTCCACATTCCGCCGCGCAACAAGCAGTCCAATTACAAAAATGAAATTTCCCGGTCCGAGGGAGAGCCGCGGCATGTCGTAATCGGGTCTAATAAAAAGATAGAATCGGACACGGACGTTCCTCGATATTCCTCGTCGTAGGTAGGTTTTCGTGTTGGTCGCGCGCGTGGCTCCGCGAACTGCTTTGCGCTGCACTTACGTGGAACTTGAACGAACTAGATTTACGTGTAGATTAGTCTCGTTGGCTTTCATGAATTATTTACTGTAACGTTCCCGCGGGAGGGCGGGACGACGCGTCATGCCAGAACGAAATCCAAATTTTCTACAGCCGCCGCTGGTATGCAACTTCTTATAATCTGATTTTCCATCGAACGCTACCCTCCCACCGCCCGGTATTTACCGGAGGGTCGTGTGCACACGTGTGCTCGGGGGTGGGTCCTGGGACGTGTCCTGCACACCCGTACAACCGGCACGATTCCATCTGTGCCGGTGAAACTTTCGCGAAACTAGTTTACCCGTGATCTGGATGTAACTTCCGCGCGGGTGTTATATTAAGCCGTCGCAAAATCTTAGGACGCGTCGGTAGAGAGAGAGAGAGTGAGAGAGAGAGAGAGAAAGAGCGAACGAGAGCGAGAAAGAGAAAGGGAGAGAGAGTTAGCAAAACCGATAGGCCGTATGTCTGCCGTGGGTGTTGATGCCGAGTGCCTTCGTCAGGGCTCGAGTATTATTTATGTCCCAGGTCAACAAGTTGTCGCGGGAGTTATACTCCCTTGATTGCGACTCTGCAGAGAGCGACGATGACGACAAGCGACGCCGAGGTTGCGCGACGTTAACCTGTATTTTCGCCAGCGAAACAGGCGGCCATTAAACTTTAACGCTGAGTTCGGATGGAGATCCGAATGTTTCAGGCGTGCACTTTGAGGATGGAATTTAGCGACGAGAAATATAGTAGTTGCAACACGGTTTAGCGCCGCGGGGAGAACCGAGGTTCGGGACACCCGGGCGAATCTTAATGTAAACGGAAAGTCTCCGGTCTCATTTTCGACAATTAAAAGTTCCGGGAATAGACTGATAGCGGCGTCGACTGCTCAGTGATTCGCCGGTTCTCCCTTGCGTTCTATCGAGGCATTAACACTTTTAGTGCAGATTTAGGGATAACGTAGAATGTCTTCGGGGTTGTTTCTTTTGGATGAGAATTGTACGCAGAATTGGTATCGAACGAGGTTTACGACACCAGTCACGATGCGTGATTTTATGAGACAAAATGAAAAATTACCTCGTGTAAAATGTACTAGGTCGTTCGGAAAGCCATTTTGTTTTCACAAGGAAAATGAACGCCAATTGTTTACCATTTGGAATCAGTTTTAGGACATTCAGTTCTACGATCTTTTACGATTTTTCGGATAACTTAAACATCCCAAAAAAAATGAATTATACGACTTTTTGCGACTTTATTTAAAACGAAATTTGCATCGCATAAAAAATGTTGATGTAAATAGCACACCATTTTTTCTTTCGCGCACTACATTTTTACCCTTAATAATATTTAAAAAAATTTTACCCGAATTGCAACAAACTAGAGTGAAACAGGAATTTATTTTCTATCTTAATATGTTTTTATACGTTGAAAATAATATAATATGTAGTCTTTCTTTCTTAAATGTAGTATTCTAATGTTTTTAGTGTTTTAAATTACAACTACTCGTTCTGTCATAAATGCATAAAATCCACTGGTTGGTAATAATTGAGGAAAAACGAGATTACTTTCCGAACGACCTAATAACCTACCGCTAATACACTGTGAATTTTCATTTGATCTTCCCGCGTTGCTCGTCTTACGCTAAAATGCACTATTTTAATAACGTTCCATGCAAATAGAGATCCACATCGCAATCGTCCGTATACGCAAAACGTACTTACCGGAACGTGTCGCGCATACAAAACGTAAACTTATCGCGGTTAAAAAATATGTGACACGTGCACGAGTCACACGGTCGAGAAAATATTAAATTATGAGACGCGTGGAGTTTGATTATTTTATACTATCCTCCGGGAAAGTAGAGACCTAATGTAGAATCGTTGGTCATACCTATTGTATATCTATTTTCAAAAAAGGATCGCTGAGATACAGCGGCGGTCGCAATAGCTATTCTATTTCGAGCAGCCAAATATCATCAATTTGAAGCTATTAGAGTGGGGTGGACAGTTTTAATGACCAACGGTGTACGTCAGGTCATTTTTTTTTTAAAAACAGGCTATAGCCGTCCACTCGACTGCAATCGCTCCAGATTGATGACTACACTGTAGATCTTCATGCATTTATGGGCCATAAAATTTTTTGTAGTATCCGCACTGTAGCAACTTTAATTGAATTCGATACAGCTTTTTTGGTCATTTTTTATTTACGAGAATTATTGCCATAGGAAATGAAACTATACGCCACTTTAAAAAACAAATCCTTCACGGGAACGCTTTTTACCCGATTCCGGTCGAATCGATTTAAACTCGCGCGTCATTCGTAATGAATGGCTAGTATGAATCTAGTATGAATGTTTTGTACAGCGAGTGGTGAAATTATGTTGCTTGAATTATGAGTTTGGAAATTGTTTAAGAGCATAGAAATTCAATTGTACTCGAGTCGGATAAATGGAACGTAATGTTGAAATATTAGGGATTCAGATTCTCCGCCATTGCAGCTTAATTCGAATCGCGTTCCGACGAAACTTGGGTATCGGTCGAAGTTGATTCAGCCACGAGCGCTGCAGGGTTAATCTTTTGCGGCGCAGATGCGACTCGCGGGCACGTGGAAGTTTAGACTAATATTATTGTCCTCCCTCTTGGGACGGTCCTGCGCATAATTCAAATGCATTCTAATAAACGCGGGAATTGGCGATAATGCCTCGGGTACGAACAGTTCGAAGTTCGGACAGCAACGGAAACCTTGTGTCAGTTTATGAATTAGAGTCAATTACCGTGACCGTTTCGTCTTGGACGAGATCAGCCCGCGCAACGTTGCTCATCGAAACTATGGAAACTTCTCTATCTTTACTCGAGAATTAAATATTTCTTCCGATCTCGAATATTTCCATTCCTACGAGTTTTTAAATTTTATTGGCACAATGCCCCTTGCCGTATTTTAACGAGTCACACACGTCGTGAAGATTTTAACAAAGTCTAACAAATATGAATGTCACGTGTTTCTTTTTAGATGAAATAAAATTTGATTCACTCGTAATTAATATTTAAGCATTCTACTAAATGTATCCGTACAGAAATGATGAATTTTCTTCTCTCTTCTACGACATTTTTGGGAATAAAGACGTTTTAATCGCTGTAACTGCAAAGAAAATGATACGGCAAGGGGTTAATAAAGTAAGCGGATCAATTTCGACTTACCGAAGCCACTAAGAGGATAAATTCATTTTTCTCGAATCTCTGTTTCTCTGAATCGACTTAAGAAGTATTACTTCGATATTTTCTAAAAGAATAATTGTCTTCGTTGCGCGTTTGCCCTGTATCCTGTAAAACGCTGAAAGTAATCATTAAAGCGTGTCGGAAAGCGCCGGGATTGCTGGTTAATTTGCGTCGATTTTACCTGATATTTTTTTCGCAGAAACTACCGAATGGAAATACTGTTTTCCATTTCTCTTTGGAGCGTTCGAAGTTCGAGCCAAAGCACAGTTTATTGTGAAAAATGCATAATCCTCTTTTGGTTATTCGATCTTGTGGGCCGCGCCGATTCGACTATTTGTCTGTAAGAATCCAGCTAGCTGTCTTTGAACTCTTATCACCGGTGAGCGTGGTTTTGTTTGACCAAGTGTTAGACGCTCGCGCGTGGTATAATATAATATGCGATCTTCGTCTTCGAACGGCAACGAAATTCATTACTGAAATTCATGGACTTTGAAGTACGTCGGAAGAAGGGTGGGTCGTGCAAATTAAAGGGCAACAGATTTTGCAAAAAGCGATCTCTGCTGGTGTATGTAACCTCCGCTTAACGGGATTCATAAATCGTAGCAATATTTGAATAACGGACAGCATTTCTGCATAACTTGGCGCATTGACATGCAAATTCGTACTGATAAAAATACGCAGTGACGGAAGGGGCCATTTCGTATCTGTGCAACTTTTCACGAAATGGAGACGCATGGTTCTCATAAATCGGAGGACATGTTTAGCAGGTTATGCTTGTTTTACGTTCAACTTCTTTCTCGCGCTGATTTTTGACGAAGCCGGATCATGAACTATAGAACGTTTTTTTACAGAGTATTACAGAGTATAGCGAATAACGAGAATGTTAGTAACAATGCGAGAAAGAAAAAAAAAGAAGAAGAATAATATTAAGTTCAGTTATTAAGCATACTATGAAATCCTGCTTTCGAAAGCTTATGCGCGTAAATCCTTTCCTCTGTTCGTTAACTAGAACTTTACTGATAGGTACAGACAATTTTTGTTTATTGCTCCGTTTTATAGAAGCCGGGTAAATTTTAAGAGAGATAGTGTACGATTTGTCATTTCATCGGAACAAAAATTGAACAAAGAAATAATTAAAAACTAAACATTTCGTCACCGGATTCCTTATCCCGAGACAAATTTTTCACAAATGTCGCTTTTCCGATCTCAAACTTCCGCATAATGAGAGAGGCGAATTGCGCCGAGCGTCAACGAAAAGGATTGTGGAATCGAAGCGATACGGATCGCGAGACGGAAATATAGAAGTATCATTCGTTGGGACAGATAAGAAAGCTTGGAGAAATAAAATTTTTAATGCGGTCAACAGCCTTTCGAGTGCGAAACAGGCGAGTATCAGCCATAAAAGATAAGCAAACGGCGATGTAAGTCGAACGGGGACTAAATCCGATAAGTCTGCGGAATCAATTCGTTGCACGTAGGTGACCTGTGTATATTTATCTTTTCACGTATACCGGGTAAAATGTACCCGACGAGATAAAAGCGTTGGTGGCTCCTTTCGAACACACCGCACACGTATACACGTGCGCGCGAACGATAAGACAGCTTTTCGTCCGATAAACTTTACTATGCTGCGAATCAATAGGCATGTTCTCTCGCTCTCTCTCTCTCTCTCTCGTCGAGAGAGCACACGCCCTCTTGTTCGTTAAATCGAAAGGAGCGCATTAGTGTCGATGAAAAATTAAACGATGATCAGTGTGTCGTGTCTCTCTTCGTGCAGACGACATTTATTTCTGCGTTCTCCGACACACGGATCCGCGATCGAGACAACCGAGCGTGATTCATTGTGCGCATCATCGTGGGGAATAGTGACGTACAGAAATATCTTTCCTCCATTCCGACCGCTTCGCATATATTGATACTGATATCGACTCGAAAGAAAATGGATTGAAAATGTTACGGAACGCGCAGTTGTCGCGGCCATCAATCCGGTCGCTCAGAAATGAAAAATGTTGTTACTCCACTGCGGATTTTATGCGCGTACCTCAAAAAATTGAAATCAGTAAAGAGATTGAAAGAATTTAAGAATGTCGATGTACTATGCTCGACATGTTAGAATTATGAATGAGGAAGACAACTAAACATTTAACCATTTGCACTGGGAATATTTCCATTCTATATGATTTTTTTCATTTTATGCATGTCAACCCTTATGTACCCAACCAAAATGTATAGATTATTTAAAAGCTTTAGCGTTTAACATATTTTCAGAAATTCTCATTTTAAGACAATAAATATATTAGCGAGCAAGGGATGGACGTTCAGAGAAATTTTATCATGTTTTTAGAGGAAAAATTAACAAATCGTTGAGAGAAATTGGTTGGCTACACACACAGGATAAACTGATGCAATTTACTCGTGCAATGCTCACATGTTTGATATATTATTTGGTATAAAATCATTTAATAACGTCAGAGTCCGCCGCACGACATTATTTTACACTGTTCCCGTGCGGCGCGGATCAACAATGTGGGAACCGCATCGAGCGCTGCAGAACGAAACACAAATATTTGCCTTATTCCGGGCTCCCCAAAGAGTTCATTGTCGAATATCAATTTTTTCACCGCAGTATTGATTGTCCGTCGAAAGGCGTTCAGAACCGTGTTCTGTTTTTCCGCGGGATGGAGAAATGGTCAGCGATTTCCGCGAAAGGAAGCTGTGTCATTTTTTTCTCTCGGTAAAAACCGCCGAAACATGTAATATTACAGCCGTTTACAGTGGCGCGGAACAAGTACCGGTGAACTAGCGTGAGCGCAGCGGTTTCTTTGATGTGTAGTTAACAATGAAACGAGATTGCGTTGGATCGAACCGCGGCGCCGCGTTCGCCGGACAAAGAGCCACCAGATGAATTGAACACGAAAAAGAGGTAGCATTGTTGCTTTGCGCCATTCATGTCAATAACGCTGGCCACCGAAGGCGGGATGTTAAGTTTAACCACAGTGAAGCCCGGCGCCGCGTCGCCGCTGCCCGGAAGCAAACACTTGCCGAGATATGCACGTGGAAAATTGAAGCCCGTGACCGAAAGCGTCCTGATCGGCCGTTTCCTTTTAGCGCCTTAACCGAGACGGATCTGGATAAGAAGCCCGCGAAACGACTCGCGAAATTCCGATTTTCACGGTAGTTGGATCAAGTCGCCGAAACCTGCACCCCTTTGATAAAATATTAAAAAGATTTTAACAAAGTCTGACAAATATGAATGTTGTCTGTTTCTTTTTAAATGAAACAAAATTTGATTCGTTTGTGATCGCTAGACTGCGGATCTTAATATGGCTTTTTTATTATATCCTTCGACACGATCTAGTCAGATTTTGATATATTTTATTACCACCACTGAAAATAATATACTACTTGGTTCCCCATTCTTAAAAATCGTCTGGAAAAATTGCAAATTGCATAAACTTCCTAATCCTAAACTAATCGCTCGCTAAACATTTAGATATTGTACGAGTTATTATACCAATTTCTATTTATTTGGTCCATTGAGCGTGGCGAACATACGAAATTGATTTTACCTCATGAAATAATTTTGTTGTCTAGCGTTATTTGATGGGATCAAACCCGAGGAGCGAGACCCGAACGCTGGGTGTAAGAAACATACTCGATCAAATATCTTGGAAACTATTGCAGCCGAAACTGCGGGCGTTAACGTAAACGCCACTCCAATAGTTTCCAAGATATTCGGTGAAATATGTTTCTCTTGAAAAACATAGGAGATCGAATGTACAAGCGACTAACACCGTCATGGTTTTATGTATCTATCTAGGACCTCGCGAAAACGATGTTTGCATGAAATCCTGTAGGTCGTCGATTTTACGATTCCGTGATTCCATGAAGTAGTCATCGGTGTAGCGATTTCACGGGTGTGCAGTGGTGTGCGCGGAGTTTAATGAGTTCGATCGTGCTCGTATCGTGTTCCGTGGAATCCACGGATCCGTGTATCGGTTGCGTCTGCTTCGAAACGCTGAATCTGCTAAATAAATCAGTGGAAATTTACGAACAATTAACCCCTCCAACTTCCTCGGAAAAGATCCCATTTGATCCTGCAAAACTATCAACCACTGAAGTCCAGAAATAAATAAGCGAAATTCTATATTTCTATATGCAGACGAATCTATTTCTCAATGTTTTTACTTGTCGTTCGTAGACGTGTAAAATATTATTTCGAGAGTATCTACGTTTGCATAGCTCATGCAGATTTGCAGATAGCGTAACAGAATAAATCGACCAGCCGCGATGCCTCGAATCAATATCGCTGGTCCCGTCGATGCTGTTTGGCTTTTATGTCAGCCCGAGTTCACCTGATTACCGAAGACTGGGAGTATCGTACTTTCCCGTGAGCCACCGCCGGAGAGGACTTTTAAATTCTACACGGTCGTAAAATACGTCCTATCAGTCCCAGATATCTGAAAGAACGATGGCGGGAAAACTAAACTGGCGAAACCCTTTTGGCCGGAACAAGACAATGCACTTCCGCCCTCGTTCCTCGCATTATCTTCTCGCCTCGTAAGTTTCCTCGCTATTATAGCGCTTACTAAATCGGTTTTGCATAATCCCGCATGAAACTAGCGCCGCCTGCAGTCCCTATCCCTGGATGAATCGCACATTCGAATTTACTTTTACACACGACCACGCCTGGCCTGTCGGACTTCAAGCCGGTTCCAAATTCCTACTAGATCTTCTATTCGCAAGCCCCGCGAACATCCCAGCCAAATTTATTTGTGCGAGATTACTTTCGGCCGTCGCTCACCCTCTCCTTTAAGGGTAGACTCGTTTCTACCCTTCTCACCTTCTCGTGTCTCGATAATGCAAAGATGGGCTTTTTTAGTAATTATTGAGATTGTATTTTGAAATTCTAAATTTTCCATTGCGAGTTACCCTGCCTGACGCAGGCTCGGGTCAGGCCATAAAAGCCATGTGTCCGCTGACCGTTTCGGCGATGCAGGATTCACGGCAAAGTTTTCCCTTCTTCCGCCTTTTTAACTAGTAGTCGTGCAACAGTCCTCGACCGAGCAACGCCTTGCTCATTCGAATTGTGATCTCCGTGTCTTTACATTTTTACTTTATCGATAAACAGTTTTCTTTTACAGTCGATCGAGTTCGATCCTTATTCTGCTATTAAAGGATCCTCAACAGTAATCAAAAGCGCTAGATAAAAGACCAATCAATCGAAAGTCCTATTTTTACGCTTACGAGGCGTAATTTGCATTATTCGGCAGCACGTAGCTGTCGCAGCTTTATGAAAATGGCTTTATCATTATTCTTTTATTACCGTCCGCTATAGTTCTTTAAAAAAATTTCATTTTCCTTCGTACGCTCGCATAAGACTAAAAGGTAAACCGTAAAATGATAGCAAGCGAAAATACGTCGCGAATCAAAAGACTAAATAGTCAAAGTAAATAACTAAAACGTGGGGACTAACTGAATGAGATAAACAAACATGGAGAGGAAGATACCAAGCCGAGTAAAATTCGAGCAAATACACTCTTTCGATTTTCGCAGGGAATTAAAACCGAGTTATTTCGTGTAAATGTTATCCCGCATTAAAAATAAGCTCGAGTAAAGGGTTGAATATTATTTTATCCTCCGAAAGAATATTCAACTAAAAATAAAAATTGTCCACCTGAATTGCGACAAACCGGAGCGACATAGAAATTGATTTTTTTTTAACATTATATGTTCGGTGGGTCGAAAATAATATAACAGTATTTTTCAATTCGTCTAATGCTTTTAATATTTTCGATTAAACCTACTCGTTTTCGTTCTAAATGCGTCAAATTTGATGTCTACCGATACTTGTTACGAGTCACTGTTACAGCGAGTCCATCGTACATTACTACATTGCAAGCCATCTAAATCCAATTTTGATTTACAGGAACCCGAACGCATCGTACATCGCACGAACTCCCAAGAAACAAAATAAATTGTCGTTGAATTTTGTCGAGGGAACGGTGATTCGGGATAGTACAATTTCGTCTTCGCGAAATAATTTATTGCACACCTCGCAGTCGGGCTGCCGAAAGCGTCGAACGCCGTCAAAACTGCACAATATAAAAGCGCGCGAAGACGTGATAAATCAATCCGGGGCAAACATATATTACGACAGGGAGGAAATTACGTCGACGGCCGTGTCAATGTGCTGTCAAGAGGGCGCGAGCTCCCGTATAAGAAACATTGTGACGCTGGAGTTCCGTGCGCACCGGCTGTTCTGATTTATTCGAGCTCGCGCGGATTCGTGAAATACTCCTATGCTGGAGTGGTCCTTAGCTACGATGATCAACATTTTGTTGCTGGTTTCTCTTTCCTCTCTTCGTTCTTCACCGCAGTGTCAGATATGAGTCAGAACTGACTAATCTAAACGCAAATTATACGATGATTGCGCGTTGCTATTAGTCAGTACTAGGTTGTACAAAACAAGTTAGTCACCAACGCGGATTTTCTAAGAATCTAATAGATCTAATATATATTTAATGAAGAAACACATGTTAGTTAACGAGATAATCATCTTTAATCGCAGTAACCAGAATTTATTAACAAAATACAAACGAAATCGAAATCTACATACATTTAAATAAAAATATATCTTTTATTGGAAAACAAACTATAATTGAAATATACAGGGTGATTCCGAGAACCGGGGCAAGTTATTTCTCTGTTTTAAGTAAATGTAGAAAAAAATGATACAGGAAAAAATCATATGGCATTGTACGTCCTAAATTCCTAGAACCTTAATTTTACGCGGATGCACTGATGCACCCGCCAGGTGCAATTGCGCTTCACACTCTGACAAAAAAATGTGAAACCTCTCGCGAAGTAATTATTGACATTTCGATGATCTCGGGCTAGTACTTTTATACGTGGGATAATGAAAGGGATCGATTGGTTTATTACAAAAATTGGATTGCATCGAAGAATAAAGCAAGCGCTAGGACCAAAGAGAATCGAAAGTAGACAATTAAGGGGTGCGCTATTGCACACACGCGGTGCGGCGTCGCGTCGGTGTTATTCGAGCGTTCCTCGGGTTTTGTATCGCGACAATAATCCATAAACAAGCGGCGTCGTCGATGGTATTCGGCATTATCGGATTTGTAAAGCGACCACCGTTTGCGATGGTCGTCTGCAAACTCGTTGACGGTCGACGACGCTCCTCCGCGTTTCCCGGTCTACGATTTTCGCCATAATCGCGGCAGTGTCACCGATCTGTAGCCGGATCCACGTAGATTGGTGCCGGTTACCCGAATTCCGGCACGAAATTGCATCGTCCCCGCGGAATCTGAATATTTTGTCGGTTCACACGGATACCTGAAAATCGACTCAACCCTCTTGCATCGATCCCTTCGATCCTGGAGCTTTGCCATCAAAAAATATAATAACATCAGGTCCGTTCGATCATACCGGATTTTTTCACGCTGCGCTATTCTCTAGCGCAATTTAAAGACGACTTTCAGTTACTTATTTATCGAGTTTCATCGTCGAGAGTATCGCGAAATTTTATCAAGGAATTTACTGCATCGAGTTCACAGAAAATCCGCAGTTTACCGAGCACAGGTATTCAGCGAAATGTTGTCTCGGAGTTTGTTTGCTGTTGAATCATGCGCGCACCAGCTGACGAACCGACTCGAAATTTTGGATGTAGATAGGCAATACAGTGGATTAACATCTCGATTATCGAGCATCGCGAGTATCTGTCGTGTTTGCAAGGAAACGTGAAAACTCGTGCCCCCATTCCAGTCTGTGAAATCAGTTTTCTCCTTGCTCTTCTTTTCGTTAACACTAGATCTACCGAGCACTAAACGCAATTGGCATAATTTGCCTTGCAATAATGACAAAATTGCATTTATTTCGATTTCGTACCAGTTTTGTTTAAATATGTATTTCGATAGAAAAGTACATTAGAGGGCTGAAAATTATTTTTGATTTCATTAAGATATGCTCTCTTCTACGTATTGAAGCAATAAATAAATAATAATAATAATCATCCACGAAAAATTTGGAGGCCTCGCAGAGCCAAGAAGACCGCGTTCGATCATTTGACGGTAGTTGCGAGCGCGAATGAAAATTCTAGAAATAAACCTGGAATGACAGCGCGTCCGCGTCGTAACGTACCGAGCGAAGAAAAGTTATTCGAAATATTTCCATATAAAGGATCAGCGAGCAGCGTCCGATTCATTCGGACGCCGCTGAAAGTTACATCTTTTTATTTCCTCGGAGTTCTTTCTCGGTCGAGCAACTTTTATGACGCGCGCCGGCGAGAAAGACTTCGTCATTTTTCTCTTAATTTACTTCTGGAAAGTATGCTCTGGTAACAACTCGGGGATTTCTGCGCAACGGATGAATGAGAACCCGACGAGAACCGACCAGCGAGTTATTATTTCCCGGGCAACGATACAGCTTCGTCTCCATTGGCCACCGCGACTCAATGCGGCCAAGTAACTCTAATTAACGCACGATTAAAAAGGAAACGGACGTGAAAACAAATTGCGAATTTATTATAAGTAGACTGCGGATTTTATGCATTTACGATAAAAACGAGTAGCTACAATTTAAAACGGTAACAGATTTAAAGAATTTGAGAACATCGATGTATTGTTTGAAGCTCGTGAACATTATTAAAAATGTAAGAAATTTTTATGCGGTCCTCGTTTGTTGCAGTTGACGCGAACCATTTTTATTTTGCATAAAGTTCCGCAGTCCGATTACAAGTATCACGAAATTCAGTGTGACGCGAAAACATCTCGACTTATTTCTAATTGAATAGCTACTCGTATGGAATTTCAGTTAAGGGCGATGGGAGAGTGGTCGAGAGGGAGAGAGAGAGAGAGAGAGAGAGAGAGAGAGAGAGAGAGAGAGAGAGAGA
>CM052198.1:11459208-11509565 GCA_028455805.1 Lasioglossum figueresi | reverse complement strand
GGACGACACCCTTTTTAACGTTTCGTTTGCCAGCCCTTCTGGCAGGCGAAGTCAATGGGCGGACACTAAACGTTGTATTGGGTTGGGTTGGCTAAATGCTTAGCGTAATGGATTAGATGCCGATATAATTTAATAATGTAGACCATATTTTGAATAATGGCACAGCAATTTTTAGTGGCGCCTCTCTCTCACGGAATCAGAAAGAATGAGGTGCCAAGGGTTCAAATACCGAAATTAATTTCTTGCCAACCCAATACAACAGCGATCGCTATACTGTGAATGTTTATGCATTTATGAAGAAATTAGTTATATTTAATCCTTTAAATACAAAACAGTAAAAGATCGAAACAATTCAAGAATGTTGTAACGTTGCTACAAATGTAACGAAGTCGTTAAGGGATGAAATCAATTTTCATGCTATCAAAACATTTTTATTTTGCATAAAGATCCGGAGTCTAGCGATCACTTTCGAAGTACGCCTGTCTCCTTCCCGCTAGTAGTTCTATTCTCTTTTCGGAAGAGTGGGATGAGTCGAGTAAGTTTCGGTGTAACAGATTTTGCAAATTTAAGTGTGCTCTACTGCAATTTCCACGTTCTGCGGCAAAGCCTCGCCGAGCCTTCGTGCGACCGGTGTACCGAGCAACCTATTATACGATCAATACGTTGTTCGGCTGGTTCGGCCCTGTTCCGAATTTGGAAGCGGTCGCAAAAATCGAGATATTTGTGGCGAACAGCGTGTCACGTAGTTTCCGATCGAAGGGTTTCTCGAATAGGTTCGCGCGCTGGATCTTGTTCTTAAAATGGACCGCGAACGAATCGATATTTTTAATATCGAATTCCCATCAAATTTCGAACTGTTCCATCGACCTCGCTTGTATGCGCTTTTGAAAGAAGGATCCGTAGAGAATTCACAAACTGAGGTTCTATTGTCACGAAGGAGCCCGGGATCTACTGCTTTACCGTGCCAAATTTACTTTCTGTTCATAGGGTCACCTGTAACGATGAGCGACTCTCTTCTAGACTTTTTTGAACATTTTCGTAAGCCGTAGCTGCATAAAGATCCGCAGTCTTTATGTTATAAAGGGAAATAAATTTTCAAAGATAACAGATTTATTTCGGAATATAAAGTACATTTTAATTATATTCAGACCACTGGATTTACGAAGAAGGAAAATAAGTTTCTATGTCACTCCGGTTTGATCAAACAAAATTCTATTCGAATAATGCCCTACATTGTACTCCGGGAATTGGTTCTCACGCGAGTTTGTGTCGTCCCTCCAAGACAGTCGCGCGAAATTCACCGGAATGCATTCTGTGTTTACATTTCGAGGGTAACTTGAGAGTCTGGCGTCGGTGTGCGATAACTCGGACGATTTACCGACAAACTTCCGGACACCTATGATTTGCGCCTGCAGTTTATTCGGATGATATCGGGTCGCGCGGTTACACCGGCGATTTCCGGAATCGATTTTCGAGTCTCCAGAATTCTCGATCGTCGAGGATCCGTCGCGGCGACGTCGATCGAACGTCTCGCTAGAAATACAAGCTCTGATACACACATGGCCGCGACTAGGCTCCGTCGATCGCGATAAAACATTTTTTACGAGATCATGCGCCGCCCTCTCCGCCCCCTGCTATCGGTGCTGGAATATCAGATCGAAAGATCGATAGTTCGCTGACCTTAGAGCTAGCTCGCTGCACTTCCTGTGTGTGTTTTACGGACTCCAGTTGCCGTAGCTGATGCAGGGAACGTATCGCGTGTCGCGAATAATGCGTCCGACAGGATTTTACTGTTCCTTAAATTCGAGGGTATTACGTCCAAGCTGATCTTGATCCGACGAGTAAACTACGAGATCGTGGACGTCACACGTGTGCGACGGTAGTAGCGAACATGTTGAACAAACATTTCCGTGTTTACAGATTTTCTCGTATCATTGTCGACAAGGGAGATCTGTCCGGAAACTGACCCTGTACAATTTCTAGCGTATTTCTACGGGACAGATGATCCGGTTTACAGGAAACCAACACCCCATTATTCTACATACATCTTCAACGCTTTAACCGAAGCTCAAAATAACAACACAGAAATTCTCTCCTCTCTTGGGTCCCCTGCTACGACTCCCCGAAAAAAATTTCTTTACCCCCGCCACCCTACCTTTTATATTTCGAATAGATATAATAATATAGACACGTTTTAAAAACTGTTAAGTTTTACTCATTTGTAGATGTTATGGTATGAAAATTAAGTTTTTACTACAAAATTTTAGCGCCTCCTAGGTTGGAAACCGCTGCTCTAAAGAGATGCACGCGGATTGCCCCTTTTCTCGCAGAGACACGGTTAAACAAATCAAGGGGGAAATTAGAGCTGGATGGAATGAACTATGTTTTGTAAATACTAACTCTTGCAGTCGTCGATACGACCTAGGCGGCGACGCGACCTGTACGAACAAATAAATGAAAAGATCATCCGGTTTAGGGTACAGACCAGCGAGGTCACGGTTGGCCGGAGGTATGGGCACGTGCGTCAGGTATGGTGTAGCCAGAAACCCGATGGAAATCGTGATTTCAAGGGTTCATGGGGGGAAACGGTCCCCCTATCTCGTCCTCCCATCTTCTTTCACCGGACTTCTCCACTCTCTCCTTCTTCGACGCCCTTTTACGGCTCGAAGCACACGCGAGGCACGTTCGATTCGGTCGGGTAAGGTTGGCCTTGTGTGTTGCGGCAGGAGAACGATACAGGGAGGAAGTAGAGAGGTAGAGAAAAAGAGAATCGAAGAACAGAAAATACGTGCGACGGCCAAATGATCGCAACGGTCGCAATGGACTCGAAATCGCAACATACGAGGACAACACCGCGTTGCCGAAAATTGAATGCGACAAGAAACTTGCGAGGACCGAGGTCAACTTCGTGGACGTTTCACACGACTCCGGTGGAAAGAAGAAACAGCGTTAACTCCTCGTTATTTCAGCTCAGAGTTCTTTGTTCCGACGGGGGAATTTCTTTGCAGCTGCGAAGGTGTTTAGTCTCGGGGATGGTTTCTACTCGGTTCTGCCTCGCGGAGATTCCTCGGGGACGTTATAACTGTCTTCGCGAGTTAGTCGTCATTGATGGCGACTGCCGACCTTCTTGTTCGCCGGCGACCTTTTTATTCGGTGCTGTACTTGCTACAATTCGCAAGTCTTCGTGTACACTCCCGCTCGTAAGTCTTGGAACGGTGATCATATTTGTATTCGACTCTGTAACAACGAAATAATTGTTTACACGCGAAGAAATGGATGCCGCACTCGTACAATATCAAAAGTCTTACCAAGAATTTATTTATATTTTCTTTTCATCGAAATTTCTTTGACGCAAGAAGGAAGTTTAATTTTGAAATTGTATAACAGTTTTCGCGAGTTCACGATCATTAATGGCAATATTTACCGTGGTATCTGTTATTGTAACTTTCTGTGTATTCTAATTTAACCTGGAGCTGATGGGATCCGCTCATGCAATATTTAACGAGCTGAAGAGGAGAACTCGTTATCCCTTTAACCCCTCAGCGTGCCGAAGGAAATCAGACGTCGGAAAAATGCATCGAGCCAACTTTTCGATACAGAGATCGAACCTGGAATCGAGAATAACAGAATTGTGCACACTCGACATACCTTTCCCGGAGGGAACAAGATATGCAATCTTCTTTGTCCAGTCATCTATCTTTTCTCTGACGTCATTCAGCCTGAAGCATTACTCCCAGAGCGTAAAGGTATTCCCAGAGTAAAGAACACTTATTGTTCCTCCTTGATCTTCTCTGTTACACGCTGCTGCGGCTCTTCTGAAAGTTAAACAAGAAAACATGTTCCTTGAGGTATTACAAACTAGAAAGAAAAAGTTGCGGATACACGTTCTCGTTATTGAACGAGATTGTAGAATTCAATCCATACTCGGAGCTGAGTTTAACTCTCGCAGCCATCTGACCAAACACAGGGTGAGTTAAGCCAACTGAGACGTTGTCCGACGTGTCAACTGTCCCAAGGAAAATCGCCGAAGAAAACATTCTTGCCGATTTTTCCAAGAAGGAGGGTATCGCGAACCGATACCGTGGGAGGATCCGACACGATCGCGGACGAAGTAGGGAAAGAAGTAAATAGACACCGAAAACTTTTGTACACTTCCTTATCTCTGATCCGATAAAGGCGGAATAACCTTCGCCGTTTTCTTCGGCCTCGTATCTCCGAGTGGCGTACCCGTGAAACGTCGAACCGCACCGTCGACTCGCAATATCCTGCGTGAACCGCCACGCAACCGATAACAGTCGATTTCACCGTTCACTTATCCTCCGGTAAACCGAGGGGCCGATAAGATGTCACGGTGGATACAATTATAAGTAGACAGCGGACCTTTGTGTAAAACAAACATTTTCGAAATGACAACAAACTGGAGTGAAATAAAAAAATTTAAATATAAACCGAAGTTTATTATACGATATTACTCGATGGTATAACAAGATCGTCAATAAAGTTTCACAATCGTACAAAAACATATAGAATGTTCGATTATGTTCAAGTATTAATAACTACATTCATTTACACCTACCTGAAAAGAACTTCTGTAATGCAAGCATTTACACAACTTTCCTTAAATTGAACGGACGCTGTTTCAGAGACTGTTTAAGAACGCTTTCGACGAAGTATACCGCTTCACGGGTGTACAAATCAAAAACAATATTGGAGAATAAAAATTTCATGTCATACGCTAAAATTTAGAAATCGACTTTTATAAACGAATACCCCACTGTGCACCGTGCAAATTGCTGAGAAATGGAATTTGCCACAAACAGGGTCATACATAATGAAAAAGTACGTATGTACACGCGATAACGAGAATGAAATGGGGTGTCTTATAATTTTGTTCGCCAGCGTAATACGTCCAGGATCCATGGTTCCATCCCAGCCGTGGAACAACGAGCAATCGAGTCCCGAATTTAAACGCGATCTTAGTTTCTTGCTGGTCGCCGCGCCCGAAATTGCCAATTAGTTGGTTGTCCTGTCTTCGGCTTGGTCAGCTAGCACCACGCAACCGCTACCGTATAAATAATTGGCAATTCCGCTCGGGATATTAGTGGCAGGTGATTTTCTCCTATTTGCTGGACATGGTCGTGTCCGGTGCTAAGCGCGAGCGTGTGTAACACAGGACCCGCCGCGTTTGCTGGCTTCGTCGAAAGTTTTCGCGGTTTCAAAGCGGCTTTTAAACGAACTCCTGCTAGCCCTCAAAGAGTCCGCCATACCTTTGCTATCGCCAGCCAAAATACATATGATTAGTTACGGAGCTTTCAGTTATGCTCGGTTAGATGTCCATGGAAAAAGTGATCTTCAACATTTTTTCTGGGAAACTTCGACACTTTGTTCGAGAAATGTTTTCGTTGAATTTTGAACACAAGAATAAAACCGAAATGTACCAGAATATACATCTAATAGATATTCCAGTATATATATCACGCAACGCTCGAAGAAAAAGTCGGCCCCGAAGATTCAATATTGTTGTACCACCTCGAACAAAGAGTTCTAGCGGATCGAGGAAAAGTTTTTCGATATTTGCGACTGTTTGAACGAGCTCCGTAGACGAATAAAGAGTAGCGGGACTGCGATGACGTTAAACGATGATATTACGCAACTCTCCGGAGGATGGGCAAAGGGGACTTGCTCGGTAATTGCATAAAAATTTGCGAGTACTTATGCATTCCTTGCGAGAGACCGCGTTACAACGTAACTGCGATATGGTGACCGTGTCCCGGTTGCGCTTAAACCGTTCCCACCTTACCGTGTTGGAAACGAGCCATAGTTTTAAGTAATAGCCATCTCCTACCCTTACCTGTCTTCGTCTGTAACCTCTTCGATTTGTGTTGTAATTCGATCGTTTTACGATTTGCTTCTCTTTTTCTGTTGCAGGGTAAGCAGACTCGGGGTTAAACCAAGCTCTCAATGAACTGGGTTGGTTGAGACTCACGTAAGCGAAACCAGATCAAAATCGCCATGTGTAGATTAAGTAGTTGAACCATATCTTGTAACTGCGGATGTTTATGCAATTTTTCATTTTTGTAGACCAATTTTAAGAAAGTGGAATAAAATAGAATCTTATTTACAACTGTAGCAGCCTTTTCGCAGATCTGAAATAAATAAAAATTGTACTAAATTCAGAAAAATGAGTGGATCTTTATTTATAGCTTATTTTGAGCAATTTTGAACGATGGAAATACTTGTGCGAACAACTGGGACATTTTTTACAGTAAAAATAGAAATTTGAAATTCGAGAAGAAAGCGATGGTCCGAGGAACAACAGGAGTATATTCTGAAGAGCCTAATTCGATCGACGGGGTGCAGTAACTTCTCACACTTAAATACCTCAGCCTAAGTTTAATTCGATTTTGGAGTTCTATCGATCATCGACGTACCGCATAACCGCAGGTACATATACCCTTCGGGGTCGGCTTTGGCTCACCTTGAGCCTCTCATTCGGCCACGTTTATACAAGCCGATTTCAATTTAGTTTTCGTAGTCTCGCGAGAATTCCCCAATCGCGTCGATTGAATAGCCTGGTTCTGGCTCTCGGTCGTACTTACCTGATCAAGGGTGCACCGGTGGGCCGTCTCTCGAGCTACGTCCATTTTCGACGGTGCAGCTTGCAGCTTGCAGCTCGCAGCTGTACAGACACCCGCGCCGTTGGCTGCCGGCCCGTCCGCCTGTCCGCCTCATCCCGTTTTCATGCTCCTCGGATACATACAAAAATGAGACGCCCCAGAAAAGGGGAAAACTGTGCGGGATGCTTCCGACCGGTTGGTCAAATGCATGCCACGACCTATTCACCGACACTGCTTGGTAGTAGCGGTAGTAATTGAAGAGAAAATTTGACCTTATTTTTGCGATACTGTGCGAACTTCGCTTCCTGGCGTCCTGAATTCATTCATCGTGCCGCGATATCGCTCAAACTGACTCCCAACACTATCACAGTATGCGGTTGTAGAGATGGCATTGCTTCCATTTGTTATTACTGGACTGCGGATCTTAATGCAATCACGGCCTTTGAAAATTTTCAAAAAGGAGAAAACGAAATGACTTTCGAAAAAGAAATTTTGAAAGAATTACAAAAATTTCCGACACGGTTTGAGTTATATTTATTGCTTAAACGCTTTTCGCACATAAAACTCTGCAATTAAAGCACAATTTAAACGATTTAATAGAATTCGCGTACGTTTCATTTTTAATTTGCTTCTCGCGGATTTAATTTAATTTCCGGTTCTTTGAAGTTGCTCGGGAAGTATAAACACCGAAAACATTTACGCAGTCTAATTATTTTTAATGAGTGAACCGTAGGCTTTCTGCATCGATATCACGCGTGATTGTGCGAACGGTTGAATAATGTACCGTTTAAGAGTTCAATGCAATTTTTACTCTCTGTTGATCTCGTTGGTACTCTCAACGAGTATTTTATTCCTGGTCAGCGACTCGGAAAAGAAAATTTGTAATTTATCGAATGAAATGGAACTGGAACGAACGTCATCGGAATTAATCGTTCCAGATACATTTTCGAAGTACTTCTCTGGCACATCGATCCCCTTAAGGGACCTAATAAGGTCGCTGACAATTTAAGTTAGCCGGTAGAAGCTGCGAAGTTAGATGAAGACTTTGAAGAGCTCGCTGAAATTGGACCTCGCCGTTCAAGGGTCGAAAACGTAAACCTTATCCCCGTTATTAGTAGTCGGTGAACTTAAAATATCTTAACGTGTCTCGAACTTAAAATTCAGACCAGATGACAGTTTTATGACAGACCAGAAGTACAGATTTCATACGTTTTTGAAAAAATACGAATAACATTTCGCATAAAAATCGACAAACTATACGTAACGCGTTCGCAACTTTTGTCGCGTAAACTTTGGAAATCCGGTATTACCATGCTTACCAGTGGTTAAACACGATTAAGCGCTTTTTAACGAAATCGATTTAATACAACGACAAAAAAGGTAGCAAATAATTGGCGCTCGGCCAGTGTACGGGTCGGACGACAATAAAATATTTAATCCCGCTTGTATGAAAGTTTTAACGGTCGCAATTTGGAATCTTCTCGAGTATTAAATTGTGTAACATTTTCATTTCCACGCTTTCTATACACGGCGGAAGAAATACGAAGTGTTCACGGTTTTTTGCAAATTCGCGCGTACACAATTATATCTAAAATTTATATTTCCAAACCAGTTTTAAGAACTCTTAGGTAATAAATATAAATTTTACTTTGCTTTATTGCCTTTACCGTAAGAAGAATTACTTCTGCGGAATATTCCATACTTCCGACTAAAGTGATACAAATGGGACTGGGCAAATACTTATGAGTAGTGGTGCAAGTTTATCCCTCCGTTGCTGAGACGAGGCAAACTTCCGCTAACTGCATCTGTTGTCTATATTTTTATCAACAAACCCAGTTCCTTCCTCCTTGTAACGAGCTCGTTATCGCGGCGAACTAAAAATAAACTGCAAATATTAATCATCCCGGCCACTAAAAATATTAGGTAGCCTGGAAAGTTCTTTTCGTTTTTTTTAATGGGTGTTAAGTATAAAATGTTTTGCGTTCTGTGTGCTATTCTTGATATACATATATGACGTATATTACAATTCTTTACGCAACAGGTTTCCACCATTTTTCCAAATGTATTTATTATACTTGTATACCTTGCTTTTATCTTGTGATGTCAGTTGTGGGCACCAGATGCACCATTATCTTAGAGCACTGCGTCCTATGCATATCCTAGATCCACGCCGGATCTAAAAGTATTATATGGTCTAAGATTCTGACCAATCTAGACAAAGAATACCGGGTTCGTCGTAATACCTACACAGATAGCCGGTAATAGGGTGGAAACGGTTCCCGTTTGCTTATACGTTCCTCATCCTCCTTCGTCCTGCGGCGAGGCTACCTCGGAAGACGGGCAGGCGGCTTGTACGAAACGTTTCGTTCCATTGTTCACGAATGCTGCAGCCTGCAGCTGGTTCCTATATTCCCGCATATGCCCTTGTACATATTCCGTACGATTGCACGGGCATTGTGGACCCGCCAACATGCATCTCAGCGACGGGACGGTGTCATGTCACGAGATATATGCGCAGCGCATTAAGCATTTGCTTTGGAGCGCGTTGAATGCGTCGACGCGGACACGCGGGTTAAAGTGTAAAAAGGGGTGTCGGTGTTGGGGGTTTCTATGGGGGTGGCGGACCACCATTCGCCTCGAGTGGACTGCCTGAAAGCTGCATTCGTTCACCAAAAACCACTTAACGCTCCGATCAAAGCCACCGATTTATTTATTTTACGATTAACACGTTTGCTACCGCGTCTCACAGTAGTTTCAACTATTAATATTAGTGTACCCTTTCGAACGAATGATTTTTCCAAATGAAGGTAGATTTCACATTTTATGGAATTCGCTCGAATTTTTCAATCAGAATTTTCAGGAGTCATAAATGCATAAAGATAGACCAGAGTACAAGAAAGATCGCTGAATATTATTCGACGGTATAAAAACATCATCGATAAAGGTTTACAATCGTACGAAAACTTACACTATGATCGATTACGTTCAAATATTAACAACTATACTAATTTAGATGACAACAATCTGATATCTGTGCGAAAGTGTTCTGCACACATACCTGAAAAGCGTCTGTACTACAAGAAGTGACACAGTTTTCCCTGAAACGCTTGAAAATCGCCAATGAACGGATGCTGTTTCATAGACTGTTTCAAAAAACAAAATTGAACTCATTCTACAGACCTTTAACAGGACAGGAAAAATTTCATGACACACGGAAAGCTTTGCAAATCGACTTTCGAACGAAAATATTTTTGGAAAGTCGACTTCTTTTTATCGACGAGATCGTTTCAAACGAATCTGGAGCGTTGGGGTCGATGCAACCAAGTGGATTCGAACCCTTTGATAGAAGGTGTACCACCGATAAAAATACGCGTCGAGCTTGCAAACAAGTCCGGCGTCGGCCGAGTTCTTCCTGCAGCCAGCCGCCGCCAGATTTAGATTGTGTGTGGAAGATAAACACGATTTAAACGGATTAGCAGAACGTACGCGGGAATGAACGTGACTTAACCGGATTAAGGGGATTCGGATGCGTAATGTACTGGGTGACGCGTACCCGACGATGATTTTTATAAATCACGAAAACGACAGGAACGAAGTTTAGCTACCCGGCGACTCGGCGAAACAGATTTTTTTCATTGTGTCAGGCCGACGATGAAAATATTGCAGTTTGTTGAGACCGTTTGAAACGTTTTAGTCGGCCGCGTGCGAGCGCGGGCCGGATAAAAGCTTTGAAAAATAAACGAACGGCAAAATGTTTCGGGGCGAGACCGGTGCCAAAATAAATGTGAAATTGTGTTGTTTTCAAATGAATAATAGAGGGGAACCATATTTATGCGAGCTTGCGAGCTGTTCCGCCAATAATCTGTGGTGTCCGTATCGTGGTTAGCGAACAATTAAATACTGATAAAGTAGTGAATAAATAATACGTTGATTGAAAGAGTTTGACGGCTTGTCGATTGAGCCACTCGCCCGACAAATTGCCTGGAACTTTTCAAAAATCGTTGAACCCATTTCGAACGTTCCCGGTCTGAGAACAATGACACTGGTTTAGCCACGGCTCAATGAAATCGACGAGTCACCGTGTTTCCAGGAATTTCATTTTTTGGAATCACAATTTTTACAAAAATTCTGCGGCCGGCACTCTGTTCGCGCGATGTTACACGTATACGGAAATACTGTGGGCTGTATAGGCTTTGTACGGGTCGGCAATGATACCGGGGCAGCCCGTGTAAACAAGGGGTCGCCGATTCCAATGCCAAATATCCCGATTTATATCGAAAATGATATTTACAAGCGTGAGCCAGCACGGTGGACCGCCACGCTCGCCGAAATTCCACTCGTTCGGAATTGATTGAACGGCCCGCGAAATAGATCGAGCATCAATTTGTCCTTTTTGTGGGTTTTCCATTCCTACGGAATAATTGGTTGTGTGCAAAGCACATGCAACCCGCCAGGCGACGCAATTTTTTTTCTGCCTACTCGTCTGGTCGATATCGGGTCCAACTACTGATTTCAATGCTCATCGAAAGTTGCGCGTGCCGAGCATTTTTTATCCGCGCCACGGCAAATAACAAAATTCTAACCGGCGAAATGTTCTCCGATAATTACGCCCTTAATGTTTGAAAAAAAACATAAGTCTGAATCCCGAGCGCCGACCCCTTGAGCGCGCCACACACGAGATTTTTTTCGTCGGAATTGAACGTTCCGAGACCAAATTAATTTTGATATTCATGAATTCCACGGAAAAAATATTAACAAGGGAGAACGGATTTGCCGCGGATTACAGCCGCTCGTACAAGTATCGGATAACTCGGTTTTTACCGTGACGTTTCGAATTTTCCTGATCATCGGTTTTTACCGTAGAAAGTGATTTCCGGCCTGTCGGCGAAACTGCAAATTGGAATCGTTAAATTCGAGTTCGAAAAATGTCATTAAGACACGGTATTCGTTCGGACACGGTAAAAAATGAGAGATTTTTGGTTTCCTCGTGATTTTCACGAGAAAGTGATCGGTAGACTGCGGATCTTTATGCAAAATAAAGAATGTCTGCGTCGATGCCAAGACACAGAGGTTAAATCACATTTTCTTTCTTGTTGTAATGATTTCATTAAATTGAAACCAATACGTTGATGTTCTTAATTTTTTTAAATATATGTCCACTGCTTTGAATTGTACGTACCAATTTTGGTTGTAAAAGCATCAAATCCGCAGTCTATCGATTAGCAATTGTAATCGGCGATTCGCTGACGATTTCAGAGCGTGCACAGTGGTCCGAGTAATTTAGCTAGGTTTGCGCGTATCGTAACATAATTGTAGAATCTGTAACCAAAGTTTTTACATTGTGAAATTCACGAACGTCCACGATTCTGGACCACCGTGCGACTGTTGCGTCACGAAAAATTGGGGCACGCCGCTGACGCGCGGCTCCGTTCCATTTAAAATATTGGCCGTCCGCGATCATTAGAATGCAAATTCCGCTACATTATTTGTGCAGTGGCTCTCCGTGTAGAGGTATTCTAATGAGGAGCTCTTAGGGGAAGTGACCCGAACGGTAAATTTATTTAGCATACATTACACCGGTCGAGCTTAGCGTATGTTCGAATTGCATCGTGCTATATAAATCCTCGACGGAAATCTTATCCGCGAATACCGCGGGAAGTCGACGAAAGATTCTGAAGCTTTGTCAGTATCGAGGATCGCTTGTACAGTCTTCGTCTCTCACAAACCATCGACACTAGTAATTTCTTAAACGAAATATAATTAATGGTATTTTTATGTGACGGAGAATTATTTATCTTTCGGTAGAACAATTTTTTTGTAAATGTCTACTCAGGTTTAATTTCTCCTTCGAACACGAATCTCAATTTTCACCTCATAAAAGTTTAATGGAACTGTACGCGTCTCATAAATGTTTAATGGAACTATGACTAGCAAATTGCATTTTATAGGATGCGCGTAATTACAGCCATTGTATAATAAACAGAATGTTTAATATCGTATGAAAGAGATTTATGCATCGACCACAATATAGGTTTCCCTCGAAAAATACATCGAAACAGATTGCCACCTAGAACGCGTAAATTTTTCAAATCCAAGCTATTCGCGTTTTTGAATCTCCAGGGAAGTGTATTTCACAGAGAATGGGAGCCGCTATTTACGTGGCTGTTAACACTAGAAAGACTGAAACTTAGTATATACCTATATTGCCCCAAAGCAGTCAAAATGACTGCATTGCGAAATAATAACTAATGTGTAAAGAAATTTGTTTAAAATTAATTTTTAATATTTTTAATATTATTTACAGTCATACATAGCGCGTTCAAGGGGAACGAGGCGCGTGGGCAGGTCAGACATAAAGATTCGAATAACAAGTACTACTTTAGTTATCGAACAACTGCAACTTATCAAGTATATGCTCAAATCGGTAATTTATCGTGAACTTGTATGTTATCGTGTGACGGTAATAAAAAAAAATATAAACTGTTATTCCAATCCAGAGCCGAACTGGCCATATAAGAAATTTACTCGATTCAATAATAAAAGTCATTTGGTTATTTAAAATTTCCCAAGTAGTCAAAATGACTGCTTTTGGGCACAATACAGGTATAACACACACACATATATATGCAGGGTGCGGCACCTAAACCAGGTCACCTGAATAAATCGCTTGCTTTTGAAGATAGAAAAAATCAGATCAATCACAAAAGGATCAGACCAAACTTACTTGATATCGAGGGGCTCGTAATCTGATGTCATTAATTTTTTTATAGGTGGAGACGTCAAGGAGATACGAAGGTCAACTCTGTTTTTTTAAATGGAACGGTATGGTTTTTTATTTACATTCTGATAGTGTATTTCAAGACGAATACAATTACCTATTACGAAGGTCATTTAAGGTCACGCAAGGTCAACTGCAATAGAAAATGAAATGTCTCAAAGCACTCTTCGAACGCTACGACGATTTACATGTAACATTTTATGTACGTATTCGCTGCTACTTTAAGCGTTCAAAATGTCGACCTTGAACACCGAGACATAATCGAAAACGTTGCAATACCGATGATACCGCCTGACAAATTTCAGTTGTATCTATTACAGAGCAAGCTCTTTTTATACGTTCTTGCATATCAAGTGTGGTTGTTGGTTTTTCGCGGTACACTCGTTCCTTCAATTTTCCCCACAAATAAAAATCTAGCGGTGTCAGGTCTGGGGAACGTGCTGGCCATTTATTACTTCCTGATCGACCAATCCAACGACCTTCAAATGTCCTGTTCGGTAATTCTGTAACATTTCGAGCTGAACGAGCAGGACATCCGTCTTGTTGGAACCACATGGACTGTCGAATGTCCAGTGAAATGTCCTCTAACAATTCTGGCAAAACGCAATTTAAGATTCTCTCGTGTTTATGACTATTTAGCGTGCCATCGATGAAATATGGATCAATTATTTTATTACGAAGAAGGTCGCACCAGACGTTGACAGACCAAGGTCTCTGCTCGTCCACTTCTCGTAGGCATCGTGGATTATCTACCGACCAGTAATGCATGTTGCGACAGTTAACTTGTCCGTGGTTTATAAATGTGGCCTCATCCGTAAACAAAATTTTATTCATGAACATTTGATCGTCTTGCACAGTTTCCGAAGGCCCCATTCGCAAAACTGTAAACGTTTTTGAAAATCATTTTCACTTGATTGTTGATGCAGCGAAATGTGGAATGGGTGAAATTTGTTAACTTTAAGTATTCGCAAAATACTTCGTCGACCGATGCCACTCTCGCGTTCAAGTTGCCTCGTACCAACATGTGGATTTTGTATTACACTTGCTACAATGTTTATCGTGTTTCCATCATCGGTTGCTTTTTTGGCTCGAGTGCGTTTTTTCTTATCCATATTTCCAGTTTCTCGAAACTTTTTTATAATGTTTGCAAAGACAGAAAGCGAAGGACTATTACGATCGGTAAATCTTTCACCGTACACGCGTACCGCTTTCCTCATAATTCTATGACATTCACCATAAATGATAACCATTTCCACTTTCTCTGCTATCGTGTAACGCATTCTTGGAAATTGAACACTCGGATTGAATATTTCGAAGTCGTCCTCTGGTCGGTAGTCAAACTACTAATAACATTTCTGGATACAGGTAAGCATACAATGCGATGGTATGTTTATTTATGTTCTGCGACCCTTACCAATACTTAGAAGAGCAGTATGACAACAACCAGAGAAGACACAAAAGTATTTGAAAAGTGCTTTGAGACATTTTATTTTCTGTTGCAGTTGACCTTGCGTGACCTTGAACGACCTTCGTAATAGGTCATTGTATTCGTCTTGAAATACACTATCAGAATGTAAATAAAAAACCATACCGTTCTATTTAAAAAAACAGAGTTGACCTTCGTATCGCCTTGACATCTCCACCTATAAAAAAATTAATGACATCGGATTACGAGCCCCTCGATATCAAGTAAGTTTGGTCTGATCCTTTTTTTTTCTATCTTCAAAAGCAAGCGATTTATTCAGGTGACCTGTTTTAGGTGCCGCACCCTGTATATATACCGGAAATGAAGGAGGGGGAGGCAACTACAATGATTAATAAACGCATTTATATGTTGTACAAAAAGTCACAAAATTCTAAGAAGTTGTGTCATTATATACATAATTGTTTTTCTAATTGAAATTGAAAAGCAGTCAAATTGACTTCCTTAGGTAATCTAGTGTTAACAATCCATTTAGGACAGAGACGTCGCAATGATCCTGTTCCACGTTTCAACGAATACAAGCAGGAATAACGTAAAAATCGTTTTGAATAATGGTACGGTAATGTTCGGTGGCGTCGGCGATCGAGCACGGCGGTTTAAATGCTTGATAAGCAAACGACGCATCTTATTAAAAGTCTTGCACAATGACCGGAGAAAAATCGCCGAGGGTTTCCGGGCCGCGAATAAACAAGACCCGCTTTATTCGCGAAATTAATGGACGTCGTCGCGAGGTTCGCGGATAATGGCTCGGATAGCGAGCATCATTAGGCGTTCGCAAATACCGCGGGAACGGTATACCCCGTGGATGCTACGTCCGCGGGGGATGCGAGGCCGTTATAGTAATTGGAGCTCGTCGATCGTGCACTTACCCGGCAGACATCGCGAGATCCAACATCCTGTCGCATCATCGCCCCCGCACCGTCGGGGATATCGTTCGTTGTCACGTAGCTCGGTAAAAATGTGAAACGGGCGCTAACTTCATTGCACATAAGTGGCGGCGTGGGAAACTGCGCTCTTTACGGCCCTCTCCCAGGAACTTGGAATATCTTGGCGGAGAATGGGCCATTCCCGATGAGAATTACATCCACCCCATAGACACCCTCCAACGGCACCCTCTGTCTGCGACAACCGTTCCGACTACCCCTCCCTCCCCCTCGTCGAGAAAGACATTGTCCTAACGTGAATTTTCGTCAATTAATCGCCGGTTTCTTCTCGGCGCCACTTCGCACGGACGTCCCATTCATCCAAATTACATCGAGACGGGATGGAAACCCACTTAACTGCCGGCCAACTGCTGTTTCGGCCTGCAGCGTCGTTGCGCGGTGAAAGTCATTTTATCAACTTTCTCAAAAATTAATGAAATCTATGCCAATAGGTTCCTCAATGTACAGACTAAGTTTTAAGTCACTCATTAGTTTTTGCGAGAAGTTTGAAAACAAGCGAAAATGCAAGTCCTATTGCCTCATCGTACTTTTTCATGAGCAATAATTTCAGCAAGACCATCCGTTCTTTCAGCTGTGTGTATGTATAAAATTTAATAGAATAAACATATTTTAAAACGTTGAAAATTGTCTTTTGCGAACCACCTATTTTCCTGTCTTTTTTCTCTTTAACGACGATCACAAAGCAGAGTTCGCGAGAGATCACGATGAATGGTGCATAGAAATATTTGTTAGAGCCTCCTTGAGATAGCTGCATAAAAATTTCTTGTTCGCGGAGACGGAGACGGAATTTATGCGACGTCGATGGCGAAAAGTCAGCGATTGAAACCGTGAGCGGCGCGAGGACTATTATGAGATTAGAGTGCTCGATAAGTAGCCGTTAACGCAGCAAATCGCATCAGGCAGATGGCTCTTGTCCGTCGAAACGGTAGCCACTCGTAAAGCAAACGAACAGAAATTTGAATTCCAATTAAATCCGGTGGACAAGGGTAGGGAGGAGGGGGGAAGAACAGCTTATTCGAAAAGCAAGCAGAACGATCCTGCCATTACGATCGACTATCCATGAATTGATAGTTCCTCCGCGCGAGAAGTTCCGTTCCGCGGGCTTTCGGTTTATCGCTTCGCCATTACAAACGGCATCATGTTCCAGCCATAAATCATAAGCGGTTGTATTAGAGACCACAGCTATTTTTCATCTATATCTTCCATCACCCGCCACTATCCCCGGTACGTTCACCATGCACGTTCGACGGATCTGTAACATGTGCGAGCCATCGATGCACGCGTGCTTTTTCTTACTTTTGCCCTTTGAAACATAAGATATCGTTCGCTCGCTGCATTCCAATGGTCCACACCGTTTGCGATACCGCCTTGTCGGTGTGAAGAATCGCTCGGCCAAAGGCACGCGTACTCAAATTGACTCCGCTCGTTTCACTTCTTACTTCTGACGCAGAAATTGCGCACACGTTCGCGCGTCTGGACAAGAACTGCTAGGATTCACCGGTCACTAGTCACACACTTTAGGTGCAGAATATACGACTAAATGTTGCAACTAGACTGCGGATTGGTACTAGATAAGTCTAGTTGCAACAGAGATACGGGGGTGATTGATATTAGAGTGTGCACACATTCCAAGAGTCTACGAACACCACGATGTAGCGAAGGATGAAGGGAGTTGAACCGACGACCGTGCACGACAAAATAGGATTAATAGAGAAAAGGTCGCTACCACATTTTAGTGCCTCGTCATGGTGCAGATAAAGTGGGTGGATCGAATAGAATATTACTCGATGGTTTACCAACACTATGGTCGTGCTTATCAGCCTAACAATGCATTAATCTCCACGTTGTAGAACACTACTTATCGAAATAAGCAATATAGCGGAGTACGTTTTATCTTCGTTTTTGTCTAATTGCCGTGAATCGATGGGAACTACGATAACGTCGCTGGTGTTAGCAATGTTAGCAATTATCGCGATGGTCAAATTTGCATGCAGCAATTAGAAACATTAAACTGACACGGTGATAAAAGATCGATGAATTAACAAGGTAAACAGTTATTTTTCGACATTTGTTTTTATTCAAACGAATGAGATAACATTTACAGTACCGCTCACTGAAGTTCGGCCAACCGCCGACATCTATAAACGCATTTAGGAATTTCCTCTCGTAAAATGTTTATCGTAACGTTTCTTCGAAAACCCTCATTGGTTTTGTCGAAAGGTTATTTAAGATTACTATGTAATAATATAGACTTTCTTGAAGCGAGCGAAACGTATTAAATTATTACATTTTAAAGTGTTCTCTCTTGGCCAAACTTCCGTGAGCGGTAGCGTGCATCTTAGGTTTTTCAGTTGTGTGTTTTATGATTAGAAAAATAAAAGTCACGACATTTCTGTGTCAAATTGACGCGAGGGACGGACGATGGCTGACGAAGAAAACAATTGAAATATTCAGTGGAACTATGGAAGTTTCGACGATTATACGCGACCACTACATTTTCCGGTTCGGGAAATCTCTGAATCGAAGCGAAAGCGCGTTGCTGTGTGCATCCGCCGATTCCTTCGACCGGCATGCCGATGCCAGACCGCTTGAACCGGCGCTCTCTTCTGCGGCGAAGTGGCCCGGGAATAACCGCTGTTGAACCGAATGGAACATGCTTCCCGGGTCTCCCGATTCGAGGCTGAGCTCGGTGCACCGCTCCTCGGCTCGAGGATACGGGGCAAGCTGTTTACTGTGCGTCGATGGGTTCGATGCACGGAGCAATCGACCATTCGCCGTTGTTTTTCGTGCGCCGCGCGGAATATTCCGGCTCGCCGACGCCGCAGCGCGTCCGAAATCGTATAAACCCAGACCGAATTTCAAATTTCAATTTCCTTCAATCGTGTACGAAACTTTGTCGCCAGATCATCGGGAATGTATCGAAAATTGTGCTGGAAACACTTCGGTCCCGCATTCATTTTTCCATCTTGCTCTTGAAAAATTCACATTTCGCCACTTTTTCGATTCTCTCTCCTCTCGGAAAGGAAACCTTTGATTGGGTTCCGTCAGAGTCGCGGTGTCGAATCGCTGTTTGACACGCGGCTGAACCGCACTCTCGCGACGATCGAAAGACGAGGAACGAGCGAGCTGCAGGATCCAATTCTACGGGAGGATCGTGATCGTTCGTCTGAGTTTTCGCGGTGTAAACACGGCGATACCGTCGACCCGGGTTTGGTACACGTAATAGATTCGGAATGTATGTCAAAGACAGCGCTTTAGAGATTCAAATTTATCGAGACCGGCAAGTCTGAGTGCTGTACCGCTTCTGTTTATTCAGTGGCCTGCAAGTTACGGTATTAATTTGTCACGATTGTGGATACCGCGATATATGCTGCCTTTTTTTACACAGCTTTTCCCCCGTCTAGAAAATAAAGAATTAAAAGAATGACTATACACTGGCCGAAATTTCTATAAAGTCGCTGTGTATTGTAACGAATTCTTATTATTATACCATACCAATGAAAAATTTGTATTTGGTGGCAGTTCGGGATTACATAAAGAAAGCATACACACCGATTTCAACGCATAAGCATAACATTTATCGATAAAAGAAAACAAAAATATAATTTTACGCGGAACAAACTGCGAAATTTCTATAACGTCACTTTCGTTTTACACGGATAAAGTTGAAATTAACGATTGTTTTTCTATTATTTCTATTTTAATATCTAGCGTAACCTCTATTTTTTTGAATTACATTAAAAATACGATTGGGCATCGACGAAACTAACTTTTGTAGCGTTTCTGTTTTAACAGACACCCACGCTTCGTTCACCGCATCCCTTAGTTCGCTAATGGAGTTGCATTGTTTGCAGTTTTTATAAACTTGTCGGACAATGATACCCCAAATATTTTCAATAGGGTGTATATCAGGGGAACAAGCAGGCCATGGCAAAACATTGATGTGTCTTTTAAGAAGCCACTGCTTTGTGTGCTTCGACGCGTGTACCGCAGCATTATCATGCTGATAAATCAAATTGTCATCTTCAATATTTTCTGTAAAGGGTATTAGAAGCATGTCTAACAAATCTGTATAATTTTCCGAATTCATTTTGTGATTTATGTAACTGTTACGTATTCGCTACACCCCTTCCTTATATGTACAGGGTGTCTCACCCGATTTTGACATCTTGATTTCTTCGTTGCTGTTAGTCCTACCGAAAAATGTTTCAGATAAGAATTTAATGGTGCCGAGTGGGGCATAATTTGGTGTTATTAGTTTATTCGTGGGTGAACGCGTCAAGGTCATATGAAACTCAACTCCGCTTTTTTAAATGGAATTTTATACTTTTTAATACATCAATCGATGCAGTGGGATATTCTTTATAAAAAAGTATTAACAAATTTATATTGCAAAATTAGTTGTTTGGGAGATATTTCGATTTAAATAATTGTAAGATATCATTACGATTAAGATATCATTAAGATATCATTAATTAGAAATCAAGATGTCAAAATCGAGTGAGACACCCTGTATACATTATTATTATTATATATTCTTCTTCGTTATCATTATTATTATATGTATATTCCTCCCGTTTTCATGATTATTATATACTCGTTTCTGTGTCATTAATTTTATACGTATAATCCTTCGTTATCACTATTATTATGTATTCCTTTCTCATCATAATTATTATTGTATATTCGTTCTCTATAATTATTATTGTAATCATAAGCTAACCGATTTCATTGTATTTTAAACGCTATTGCGCGCGGCCAGCGACGAGAGAAGGACCCCGATCGGTCCCAGGACCTTTTTTCCCCACCCACGCTACGACCATTTTTCTACCCCTCCCTTATACTCCTCAAGCTTTCCTCAAGAACCCTGCCAGCGACTCTCGCCACTCTTGAAAAACCAACCGAACCTTTCGCTAATAAAACAGACAAGTCTACAGATAACAAAGTTCTAGTTACTTTATAACCAATTTACATACAAATTAAAACGTTACGAGCCCTATCGTAACAGTAACACATTGGAGTTTTTTTGTCAGTTTTGAACGCAGCCCATATCGTTAGGGAACCACCGGCAAAGTTACCACTCATTGTCACACTTTCTCATTTCTCGGATCATGCCAATAATATTTACAGCCATCAGGCCAATCCAAATTAAATTTTTTCTCATTTGAAAAAATGACAGACTCCCACTCTTTCGTCCAGGACATATGTGCCCGTGCGAAATCAAGACTGGCCTGTTTATGTACTTCTTTTAGGCCCGGTTTACGTTGCATTTTTGTCCACACAAATTGCCCAGAAGAATTTAACAGTTGTTGCACGCGTCTTGTTGTTACTGGAAGCTCCAATCCAGCTCGAAATTGTGCTGCATTTTTCCTTTCCTTAGCCGCAGAGCTCGTTAATAATAAATGTTGCCTCTTTGACAAATTTTTATTACCACCTTTAAAATGATTTTGTCCGCAATTTTCATGTAGATTGATATAACTATTAATTACGGTACATGAACGATTAATTTACTTAGCAATTGCACGATTAGAGCAGCCCATATTTTTATAAGCATCGATCGATGCTTTTTCTTCAATTGTTAGCACTTTTCCTCTCGGCATCCTAATGCACGTGATTCAAATTATAAGAAACAGGATTTTTACGAGTACTCAAATTAATACTTTCAGAATATTGAAAATTTTCCGTAGTTCTCTGCTCGGAATCCAGAGAAACGCTAAGTGACTTTATAGAAACTTTGCACTTGTGTTCTGCATCGCGCACAAAAAAAACAAAACAAACGTAAATAGTGAACAAAGCGGTCTAAAGTGCGTAATCCCTCTATCCGAGTGTTATCAAGGCACATCACCAGATACGATAAATCAACAAAAATGGTGATATTTTTCAAATATCTATGAATATAAAGATGACTTTATAGAAATTTCGGCCACTGTATCTAAAAGTCGATCAATTATACGCGTAGCTCAATCATCGATAAAGCCACGACGCGACTGTCTAGCGAATAAGGCACATCTTTATACCCTGCGTTAATTTAAGGTTGTTTTTAGTATTTCGATTTGCCGCTCCTGTAAATATTGCATGTAATTAGCAAATAAAAATCTTTAATGAAACTTCGAGGAAGCACCGGGAATACTTTTTCCTTTCGTGTCCAAAATCTGGAAGAATCTTCTGTTGGTTGCCGAAGCGCAAAATCAATATTGGACGGTATAATTATCGGCGATTTCTTCCGCGTGCAGGATCGGTCAGCGAGAGATCGTTTGTTGGCTCGCGTGAAACACGAGTCGGCAAACAGGAAGGAATATGGTACGGAACGGCGGCGGCAGGCGGGCTCGATAAAAAGTTCGAGTCGGTGAATTTACGGTGGAAATAAGCGGCGCAGGAGGCGAGTGTATCTCCTCGAACCGCAAGTAACAGCAATTACCACGCCAGGATTTGCCGTGTCACTGGGAATACGGCAGTTCGTCCCGTGGCTATGCGCCGCATGATAAACGAGCGGAATGATAGCGTGACTCCGTCCGACCGTGGAACAGAGTCACCGAATTCGTGACGGAACGTCCGCCGCTCTATTTTCCATAGACGACCGTTTATTAAATATCATCTCCGTGGTTCGAGAGCACTTTAAAAAGCCCCTCGGCGCTCGACGAACCGGTTCTCCAGAAATTTATACAGCGCCCAAACCGCGGGAAATACTCGGCCGGGATATACATCTACAGGGTGTCTCTCTTATTCGGACACCTTCGGTATCTCACCTGTTAGCGATATTGTTCCAAATCGCATCAATTTTGTCCCCGAATTATCAATTTTATGGATATGAAATTGATATAATACCTCACGAAATACCGAAACGTTTGGTAATCGTTTAAACGCCAACGTATTTGATTATGTCGTAAATCAAAATCGAACACCCAGTATACGCATTGTGCGTGTCGAAGAGAACCGTGGTGCACGGCGAACACCAGCACGCGAGCCTTCTTCGAATATTCACCGGCGAAGTATGCGGCCGAGACACCGTCGTGAATTCGTATTATGTAATAATAACTCGGTTTCACCTATCCGAGCCGATCAAGGGAGGAAACCTGTGGGAAGATCCCGAGAGTGGTATAAATGAAAACCGTCCAGAGTCCGCAGGACCCAACGGAATTCATTGGCCAGAATGTTAGCGTCCCTCTTCGGAATCCACGCGACCGATCCTGGCATCGAGATAAGGAGCGCTTGTTTGCATATAAGCAACGCTGGCGTCTCGGAATACCTAAGTGCGACTCCTTACGCAGCTTTGATTCCCCGCCTCTCCGCTATGGTGCTTCATTGTCTTTGCGTGTAATGCGTAAACAGAACGGGACACGCGCGAATATAGAGTGAAGCATTAGCGACGGTGAATAGGGAAGACTAACGGAGACACACCGGGGCCAAGACACCTGAGCTCTCCGCTGGATATTGAACGGTTACTACCGAGGATCTCCTGCTGGCCCTCGATGAATCGAACAGGGTGGGGTAACTTATAAACCTTCTTCGAGTACGCTCAGCACGACCTTCCTGGCGAAGGTAGTACGGTGAATTACTATTTCAGCTAGTAAATCGCCCATTCTGCTCGGAATCGTGTAACTTGCAACATTGAAAATCAAATATTATAGACCTCGAACGTTTTTCTACAACTACGTGGTAGCTGAAATGTTAAATACAAATATTTACAGCGAATGTACACCGCTTGTGCCGTTCGTAGATCCCTATTTACGCTCATTAAAGCATCTTGACATCGTCATCATGGTTCAAACACATCGCGTTGATAAATGTAACAAGTACGATTCGCGTGTCACGAGTAATTTATATGTCTGTGATTCCAACCGGTTGAATATTATGTTTAGCCTGCTAGAATATGTATGATGATGTTTGCGTAACAATGTTTGTGTTTCCTCGGGTTGTTGCGAGCTCGTGTCCGTGGAAGTGTAGAAGATAGCGATCGAATATGAAACCGTTTAGCGTACAATTCTAGGGACCAATATATATTTTCAGGTTCTCCCACACTTTCAACCCCTTACCGTGTTCTAACAAGTCGCGCTCGTCGCAAAAGATTTTAAACGAAGTCTAACGAATATGAATATTACACCTTTCTTTTTAAATGAAATAAAATTTTATTCGCGTGCGATCAATATTTAACGCTAGGTTTACGGAGGTCTAAATATAACTATTTTACATTACTTTATAAACGTAACAAGAATGTGTCTATCCAAATTTTTGGCCATTTTTCCGATAGTATATACCCCAAGAATTAAATTTGGTAAATAATTTCTCAGGGAAGCATCTTTACGATCTTAATAATTGCAAACTAAGAATATTAGAACCCGTCATTTTGACGGGTCCCGTAAACCCAGTGTTAAGCATTAAAACCAATGTAGGAATTTTATTTTTGGGGATAAAGGCGGTTTAATCGTATCGAGGATCCTTTAATAGCAGTATAAGGATCGAACTCAATCGACTGTAAAAGAAAACTGTTTATCGATAAAGTAAAAATGTAAAGACACGGAGATCACAATTCGAAAAAGCAAGGCGTTGCTCGGTTGAGGACTGTTGCACGACTACAAGCTAAAAAGGCGGTCAGCGGACACATGGCTTTTATGGCCTGACCTGAGCCTGCGTCAGGCAGGGAAACTCGCAATGAAAAATGTAGAATTTCAAAATACAATCTCAATAAATCGCTGTAAAGCAAATGATACGGCGAGGGGTTAAAGATCGCCCTGAATTGCGAGGAAACCAGGTCGCGGGAATCATTTTTCTAATAGCCACCACGAAAGACGGGGGCGGGGATGGTGGCAGGTTCGATAGCTGGCAGCCGTGCGGTGTCGTTACGCGAAGAGTAAGGTTCCACGTGCTCGGGTTCGTGGAGGAGGATGGATCGGTGGTCGCGAACGGCGACATACAACAGCTGCTTCGTAAAATCGGTATAAAGGAGGGCGTCGCGCACGCGAGGCAGTAAATATTGGAATCCCCGTGGAAGTTCGGAGTCATATACGCCCCCGCATAATGCTGGGTTGCCACGGCCCGTTACGAGCCCCGGCCCAGACAGACCACCGGCACCCGTCTGACAAATAAATCATTGGGGATACCTTCCGACACGTGATGGCGGGAGATTCGGCTTGATGCGGCCTCGCGAGCGGGATATAAGTAGCTGACGTGTACACGCGGCCGTCGTAAACGTGCCACGCACCTACGCTTCCTCTCTTTCTCTGTCTCTCTTTGTCTGTTTAGAACCTCTCTTTCTCTCTCCGTTTAGAACCGGCCGAGCCGTGCCACACCGTAATACCACCGGTGAACCCCGGAGTCCTGATGGGCTTCGATCAATCACCCTGCCCCCGGTGATCGCCGGGAAAGAATGACGGATAGGGGTGGTAACGAGTACCAGAAAACATAATGGCGTTACTCGGTTGTTTGCGGTCGGAAATGGGGAACGTCGGGGCCACGCGGAACGCGTGCGGCCTCGCTTTTTCTCGCCGCAGAAGCTGAAAGTGTAAATGCTGTTCATCGACTGGGAAGTTATATATGACTCTATTATATTATAGAGGGACCGAGATTTTTTTTATACACGCGAGTGGAAATCAATGGTTCGGCCAGTTTATTTGCGGTACTCCCTCTCCGGACTTCCCTGATCTGTTTTACCACTTGCGGAGACGAGGTGGTTCAGCTGGAACGTGAAACGAGGAACAGTGATATCCGTGAAACAGTTGCGAGGACCGTTGGAATAACAAGATCGTATCAATTATACAGTAATAACATCGATGAGGAAACTTAGCGCGTAATATCATCAACAGGACGACGGGTTCGAACCACAGCGGTAGGAACGCAAACAAGGATATGCCCGTTCGCCTAATTTGAGCCGAGGTCGAAGTCAGTGTAACGACGTTCAAATCCGATCGATCAAATTCCCGCTGTCTCGAACAATTCCGGAGCGCGATTTCCTCGATGGTCGCTGTCCAGATGAATGAGTGACGCGGGCAACGATCTAGACAGGGTCGATGGGAACAAGCGAATGCAAATGATAAAAAGCAGCGAGCCATTAAAACGTTCGTACCGTCGCAGAGAACGGGGAAAAGGATTGATGTCGTGCAAGGTGTTCAATTTACCGGGAAGCCTGGGGGGAATCGGTTCTCCAATTAAAACAATGATAAAATTGCTCGCCAAGCGACGGAACAGTGTGCCAATACGGTAAGAAAGTAATGATTTTCGAGGGAAAATGTTGGAAGCAATTTAGTTTCGTTGTCTTCAAAAATTATAAGGGCGCGCCGTTGTTCTCCTGAACGTCTCGGCTGGCAGAAACGCGGGCCGGTGTTTGCAAAGCCATCGGTTCGAGCGACCAACAAAGAATGTCAAAGTGGACAGTCGCTCTCTCCCTCTGCGTTTCCAATTTTCTTCGGACGAGACGCAGCAGTCTCTTTTCCCGTAAAATATCGAATAGAAACTCGCCGGGGTCGAGCGAGCAAATACATTTACTTAGCGAGACACGGTAATTCTCGAAATGAACGATCTCGTTTGTGTTTCTCCGAGCATTTAATACATCAAATTGCACCGCGAACGCCGCTGGATGGAACATAAATCGTCCGACCAGACAGCGAGGTAATTGTATGCAAAAAGATAAGTGGAAAGTAGAAGATTGAATTGTTTTCTACGAGCTGTTTTTAGCTACCAGGAGAACTCTATGGCGCTGGGAAACGATAGAATTCGGATGAGCGCAATTATTCTACCCGGGGGAGAAACGCCTCCAATTGTTCCATCACGGTTCCAACGAGTCCTTGCGATAGTCCGCAGGTCCCTCGACTATTTCAAAGACATAGAATTTACAAAAAAGAAGCTGACACGAATTTGCCTTGTACGGACACGCACGTCCCATAGATTGCAACAACAAATTACGTAAACGAAAATTGATCCTACGACCTCCACGTTTCTAGTCACGCAACTATCTCGCGTTGTCACCGATGCTCGGATAAAAAGACCATTCGAATTGTTTGTATTTCTACTGCACGCTACGGAGAAGACTTTAACTCGCAACGCTTCGCAGGGGGTGGTTTTCGATGATTCGCAACCCGTGTGTACACGTCGACGCGGTGGGCTCGCGAGCAACTCGGTCGAGGAAGAAAAAAAGCAGACCGGCTATTCCGCCGCGGAGTTATAATAATAAAAAGAGGATTAGCTCGCTCGACTGCTTGCGCTGCGTACAAAGCATGAGAAAAATGGTGGACAACGGCGTGATTAAAACTGTAGCGGCTGGACGGTCGGTTTTCAGCTAAAACCCGGCGCGGAACAACGAGTTTTCGCAAACCCGTTGAAATCCGTTCAGTGTCGACCGGGTCACGGTTGTTTCGTTTAAACAAAAATCGAGAAAGAGGAAAGGCGAACAAGAAAAAAAAAAGAGAGAGAAAAACAGAAGGAACGAAGAAAACTCGAGGATCCGCGGAACCGCTATCCCGAACGGGAAACAGAGGCGTCTCAGATGCGGACGGAAAAAGTTGTTGAATTATTTCGTGGAACGCTCGGCCCGCGCAATTGGCGTGCAGCTTTTGTGTCCGCTCGTTGCCCAAGATAGATACAAATGGCGGAAACAGTTCAATGGCCTAACGAAGTGTAAGTTTCCGCGTCTCTACACCTTCAACGGATAAAACCGACTCGTGAATCCTTTCTTCCTACCGTTGTTGGATCGTTGTATATTTTATCGGGCGATTTTCAGACTCGTTTACAGCTTTTATGGGTCCACTCAAGTTCCCTTTTCGAGGGTCTTCCGACAAGTCTGCTGGAAAAGCGGAGGGGATGAATCGGAGCGGTTCTTAATTGGTTCTCCTCCGTTCTCAATATTTTTCTCCGTTGTCTACGGTTGCGCAACATTTCGCAGCACTTCCGTCCAATTCTATAGAACAGAGAGTTCCAGCTTGCAGCTCGCGAGTCGTGTGCGGCGCAAATTTTCAACAAATTTTTATTTCGCAAAATAGGCCTTCGATTTTCCCAAAGAATAAGCCGTCGCTGAGAAGCAACGGCGACGGAGAACAATCCACGGGGGTTGTAAAAGAAACACAAGCGAGAAACACACTCGATGCACAACGGCTCGGTTTTTGCATGAACGGCTGCAAAGTTATTTAGCCACGTGGACGGGGAACGCGCGCCGGAGCGAAAGATACGAGACGCGGAAAGAAAGTCTGGCCCCGATAAACAATGGCGAATGTTTCCTTACACCGACGCCGCCCCCGCGTGTAAATTCCTTCCTGTCGACGAAGAAATATAACGGCGCGTCGACTTCGTTTGCGTACTGCAATCATTTCTGAACGGTGATTTAAAGCTCGCAATCTTCGGATTTCGGGCGGCCGCGCGCGCGCGCGGGGAACGTTTAACGGTAACGAATGCGAACCGACGGGGTTGCTGGCCGCGAATAATAATACAGAGTCTGCAACGGCTATAGGAGCCGCGGAAATCTATGGTTCGCGCTAGAGAATTTCTACAAATTTTCAATTGGGCATAGTTTCGCTTCGACTGCGTTTTAATCCGAATAATATGAAATTTTTTATATTAACGCAATACCGACCGGTGATCATTGCATAATTTTGAAAAATCTATGGCACACGGCTAAACACTTTTTAACGGAACCTTCGATAGCAACAGCAATTTCAATTGTGAACTAACGAGTCATCCTCGATAACGTCATCTAATAGTTTTATTTAAGATTGCAACGTAAAAGAAAATTTCTATGCTTTCTTTTGGTACAGCACAATTATTGGAAATCCTATTAATAGGCTTCCGGTAGGTAGTGTTAATATAAATTGTGTCACATTTTGCTACTCTTGCAATTTCATAAAAAAAATTAGAATGGTTCTGTGTCAATACGAGACAGTTGAAATTGTGCAGAACAGAACCAGCGTAATTTCTGCTTAAATGTTTCTTCTCTTTACGCGTGAGTCAGCATTTCCCATTGAACCGAGAAACGTGTAAAAGATTGGCTCGGAGGATTTTGTGGGAAAAGCAACGATGATGATGCACGGCCAAAGAAAGCTGTAAAATGGATCGGCTGTAGCTTTCGCGGCGGTTGGTGCAATTGTTCGTGTCAGGCTGTTAAAAACGAGGTTTCGCTTCTGCGCGATGAGACGTGCTAGTAACTCGGAGAATCGCCGAAATAATCAGCTTAAAATAATAATTGATTTCTGTCGTTGACACATCAAACGCGCTGTTCAATCGTATGCGGGAGAAGAAGAACCAAGGTAAACGATATGGTAATTCGCTTGTTCTCGAAGATATTCCAGATGTACAAAGTGGTTGCATTACACTTGACGTAACGTGGCGCTTGGATCGCGACTTTACCGAGGTGTCGAAATATATTTGTCTGAAATATTCGCTGCGTTCCGTGCGTTGGGGATGAAAAGCAAGCGACAGCAATTCCGTTGATGGATTTTACCATTTCAAAAGTATCACGGACTTAGCCCGAGTTCAGTCTATGTATACCGGGTGAGATTGAAGAGCGAAAAGCACACGATCTCAGCTCGGCGCGATAACAAGCGAATCGAAGGAGAGAAGAACTGGGCGCCGTACAAATTCGATTACGCTCGCCGTGTAAAATATTCAGAGGAACAAATGAACTGTGTACAGTGGCAATCGGTCTGGGCGGAATCGAGCTATCTCATTAGATCCTCCCGGACGGAGATCTAACCTTCGTTGATTAAGAGGAATCGGGAGGGATGAAAAAAATGGAAAAACATTGGAAACGCGTTTACGGATCGAAAATGCTGCGAGACCGGGCAGCTCTTATTTCTACGATTCGAGTCGCCGGTCACGATTCGTGTAAACTCGAAAAATTCCACGGGACGAGGATGGCGAGGATAATCAGCGCACTCAATTTTATTGGAAAACGAATCACGCGGGCGGGGTCGAAAGACGCATTGTTCGCTAGGAGCACTTTCGGCTCGCTTAGTTCGTTGCACGGCACTTTCAACGGGGTGGTTCCGCGGAATTTATGGCACCGCCGGATGGTTTGAAAAATTATCCGTCTGCTATATCGCGATCATGTTGGCCTCGTCAATTAGATCGACAATAAGCGCGCAAGCGACGTCCAGAATTTATGGCGCGCGATACGCTCCCGGTTCGAACAGTCGCAGTCGGCTTTATCGCGCAAAAATAGCGTACTAATAATCACGACTCTCTCGCACTTTCACGGACAGAGCGACAAACACGTCCGTTTAGAAACACCGATCACTGGACCGCGAATCTTTACGCAAAATAAAAATTTTTTTATCTATTCATTTTACCTCAAGGACCTACAGTATATTCGGATATCGCATGGAATCTCTTTCGAACGAGAAGACTGCATTGGAAATATTTCCAGAGCAAAAATTAAAATTGTCTGCATCGATCGCAAGGAATAGAAACTAAATCGAATGTCATTTCTTCCCTTGGCCCCTCGCACTGCTACCTATTTTGTGGTTTTAGCGATTCGAAATTCTTCATCGTTCGGAATCTCATAGAAAAAAAAGTAAATTCATATTTATCGTATGCCTATGTTTTCTCCAAAGGCTATACATCGACTACAAGAAAATAGAATTTCATTTCGGTTTATAGGATATTAATAACGTACGTATTTATTAGACTCGGTTCAGAATCTTCGTCGGGAGTGTAACTCGATATTGTAGGACAAGGGATTAATGATTTTAACAGGGGAGAAATCATATATTGGCATTTTCAGGTTTGACAATTTTTCAACGATTTTGAATTTCATCTGCGGAATTTTTCTATAAATGCATAAAGATCCGTAGAGTGCTAATCAGCAAGTCGAACTCGCCTATGGATTGGATTTCATCGAACGTAGTATACATATTAACTCGTCGATCTTTTCCCCTGTCGCTCGGCTTGTTCCGATTCGCTGGAGCAGTAGGGGAGCAAGTTGATCGAATTAGAATCTCGGTGTTGACGCCTTCGAACTCTCGAGTTCACGGAGAGAGCGTGGGTGGATGGGTTGTGGCTTTAGCGGATTTTCTTCGATTTTTGCTGATTTTATTGGCCACGGTAAAGCGTGACGAGATTAACTTGTGGACGACGCTGCTGCGAATCCGTTCGGACTTCGAGGCGTTCACTTATTTTATGTAGATTCGTACCCGCACGCGAAACGCTGGCAAGACTCTTTGTCCGCCGTCATATTTCGTGAAATATATTCCGGGACGCTTCGTGAAAAATTAATATTTGTTTCAGCACGGAACGTCGTCCGTCCCAGTGAAAATGTTACTGGCGTTTTATGCTCTTTCCCCCCCTTGGTCTAAATTAATAATTCTTTTTCAACTTCTACGGTGCCTCGTTGCGAAATTCCGAGCTTTTTCAATCCTTGACCCCGCGAGTTGGGTGTCGTTAAGAGATTGAGGTAACATACAGACGATCCACAATTAAAAATTAATGATGCCTCGATGCCGGAAACTTTCAAGTAGAATGTTTGAAAATGCTGCTAGAAGAATTCAGAAGTATCTGAATTAGGGCCGACGCGAACTGATATTTTTGGATCAATCGTGATTGGGAACGAACGTGATCGAATTTTTCACAGTAATTCGTGATTTTCGTGATCGCTCCTGATAGGCGAAGCTCATAACCATAATTTGTTTGTTTTAACCAGTTAACAGCGTTCGATGTGTATACACGTAAATCCAGAACTCTATCGCGGTGCAATAACAATAACCTTTTCAATAATGAATTGTTAATTTTTTATCAAATAAAAATATAATCCTTCCTCGTTTTTCGTAAAATTTATAATAGGACCATTTGCTCTGCGTTCGACGCGTATACTCGTCGTTCCTCGATTTTAATTCCGAGCTCGGTCGGGGATTTTTAAAACTAAATTCCGCAGTTAAGAGGTTAATCGTTCGCGATTCTGCGATCACTGTGATAAATTGCTAATCTAAATCGACTGTGACACTCTCAAGCTGGTAAACAACCGGAATCTGGCCCCTCCCGGAATCGGCAGCACTTTCTTCCGCGACTTCCGAACTTTTCCTTCTTCCTGGAATGTAATTTTACGATTCGTCGTAACTTTTTCCGTGGCCTCGGTAAAAGACGGCGATGTTTCCAGGTCTATGGTAGAGTTGGGTTCCTAGGACACGGTGACTCGCGGGTTCTGTGACGCAAGTTCCATCGAGCCTGTAAATATGTTGTTAGCGCAATGGGCGATGGGGCTTTGTGAAAGTAAATACGCCGGTTGCCATAAATGTAATGTGGGCTGGCTCCCGTCGTTCCTTTGACGTAGAAAGGCCCTTGAAGCAAATTGCGCCGGTCGTTGCGACGTCGAAAGTTCGCCAGCATGTCCACAGCGTCGGGGACGGTGCGAGGTCCGCGATGAAGGGGGTTGGTTCGGGGGAAGCGGCCGAGTTGCTCGCAAGTGGTAACACCGAGTGTGGTCACGGCATTGCGGAACATTCGAGTGGAAACTGAACTTGATTCGATCGTGAAACGTGAAACAGTGGCCCGCATGCTCGACAGTTGCGGTGGGGATCGGGGATCGAAGGCACGTCCTGTCGATACCATATTACCACATTTTCAAACGTTCGAGGACGCGTAATCCCAATTTACGGCAATGGGCCGCGACAAGGCCCTGCGAAAGGTCATCTCGCCGTTTAAGAGATCGAGAACGACGATCGAACCGACGCGACGCCATAACGCTGATTGCCCGATGAAATGAATGTTCCAATTGCCCGACGCTCATCGGTCCCGCTGCGTATGTTTCCGCCAAATACGAATTTTAGAGATCTCCGTTTCATAGCCACGCGTGCACGTGTATTTCGCTTACGCGTACTTTCGTACGTGTCATTTTAACTACACGGGTAGACGCGTATTAGTTGGTCCATGTATACATTTAAGTACACGCGTATTAACGTATCCGCATGTTAATTCGCATCAATTTTTCGGATACAGTTACTTTTGATATAAAATCAATTTGAAAACCAAATATGTAATCGACTAACCCTCGAGTTTATTAAAGAAGAATCGGAAAACAATATATAATCGCAAATAACATTTATGTATAGGCCTACGTTGAGAATTTAAAAAATACGCTCTATACGTTTGTGTCGATCGCACGCATTGTGAAAGTTTCATCGAGATCGGTAGATGCGGGAAGAAACGACATTCTGTTTGTGTAACTGGGCTAATAGTAATTGTAGCGAACAAGCCGGATATTATATTGATCGATAAAACAAACAAGACCGTATCCGGCGCGAGCACAATACTATAATTAATTATGTAAATACACATTGTATCCAGTGTATCCAAGAAATTAAAAGGACGTGCAAACAAGATAATTAATAACGCAAATCTCCGCGAACGAATCATCGATGAAAGAATTACCTCGGTAAATATGGAAACTTTTCGGCAAACCTTCGAACCAAAATCCGAGCGGATCAACATCGAGGAGGCCTCTAATTTCGAAGTGAATTTCGGTAGGGCGTATCAGGCTGTCCACAACGATCGCGCCGGGAATCCCGTCAGGTTTTCAGCTGCCGTAATCATCATTACCTCGGCGAAGTAACAATCGCAGCGTGCTTAATGCAGAGGGTAATCTTCGCCGGATGCTCGTAATTAGTGGGATCCAAACAGTGATATACCTATTAGGCGGGCATCCCGCCTGGGGTCAAAGTAGATTTGCGTTCGGTGGAGATTGTCGTTGGCGGGAGCAGCGTCGACGCTTTTGGCGAGTGCCTCTGCCAACTATCACATTAATAATCCGGTAATACCGAAGGAATAATTGAGTGATACCAGTGCATACAAGGCTTGCGCCGTGGAAGTTCCTCCTATCCGTAGCTTGTCGGTTCTGATTTCGACGTGCACCGAACATTTGCGTGGTATGACGTTGCTCCGCGGCGATTCGGGAGCCGCAGGCTTGATAGAATAACTAAGCATTGACTTTCAACGACAAACAGTTGCTCGGAAGTCAATTATTAGCCAACGGCGAGGTAACGCGAGCTGGAACCTCTGGTGTTCGTGTTACGCGCGACGAGTTTCGCCGCTAGTTTTCCCGTTTCCTGTTTCTCCCCAGCAGTCCGACCGCCTTCTGAAATTTTAAAAACCACGAAATTGTAGTCGGCACACCTGCATGCATCCCCGGCGGCCGCTATCGCGATGTCCTCCCTGTCCCGTGGTAATCGTACTCGTTACACGATAATGCCACGCACGCCTCGTTCCGTTTTGTTCCCGTCCGTTGTACATTTTCATTACTCCCACCCCGTCCGAGGGATAAGGTAATCGAAACGACCGTGTAATTAGATGTACTCTTAGCAGATTAAATTCAATCGCGATTCACGATCACGGGGAGACGACTCCAACGCGCGCACTCCTCCCCTCTCTCTCTCTCTCTCTCTCTCTCTCTCTGCTTTTTCCTTTTCTGCGCGACGCGGTGTATAGATTAAAACCGGCTGCTCGTTAGCGGAATTTTCAATTAGCGTAATTCGCGGCGTCGCGAACTTTTCGCGGAATCCACGCCGGCCTCGCTGAAATTTTATCGGCCCCCGTCGCCGATCCTACGCCTTGTAATTATTTCGGCCACCAGGCCACTCTGATTCTTGGAACTTTAAGCTGAATGTTTGGAAGCCACGTATCCCTCACTGGCTGATCACACGGAATCGAATCGATGCTCTATAGATACGCTATTAACGCATTGTAGCATAATCATCTTGATAACAATGGGAACTCCGTGGAACCAATAATATTCGCGTCGGATCACCCTGTTACGTAATTGATTGCAGAAACTTACACCAGCGGTAGCTAGTTGCTCCGAATTGTATCAATTATATAAGCCCTGGAACATTATTTGTTTAACGCGCTGGGGACATTATACCAATCCACAATAGTAGTCCCAGTCGGCTAGCCGCGGCTGTGCGTGCGTTACTCGCACCGCCTCTCCCTTTCGATAAACATCAGAGACGAACGTAGCGCACTGCGAGCATAACTTTACAGGCGGATCCAGTGCGCTAAAATAAGAATTAGTATAAACGTTTGCCCTATCCGATATTGTTCTTTCGAATGGACCGCTTGAAAAGATTGTTAAAAACCGGATATTTCATACGTCTGGTTAAAGTCACTCTCAAAAGTGGACGTCTCATACGTTTGTTTTAAGGAACTGTTAAAAAATGAGCAGCTTACATGTATGTTTGATGCTACCGTTAAGAATAGAAGGTTCAACGTGTTTGTTAAGTTACCTCCTGTTATAAATTCAAAATCCGTTCACGTCTGTCTAAAATCACTCTTGAAAGCAGGACATACTACACGTCTATTTAAAGGCACGGTTAAAAATTGACACATCGGACATGTGTGTTTGAACAATTTTGCAATGCACAATTTACAACAGCGACTTTTAAGTAGACAGAAAAGACGTTATAAACAATTTTGCGGGAAGTTTCTCTTATATTGGGTTGGCAACTAAGTCATTGCGTATTTTGTCGATTGGTGGTCTTTGCACATTCTTTTGTTTTGTCAACGTGTTCAAAGCATCTAACCTATATTGTTTTCTCGTTGTTTGGACTTTCACCTTTAATTTAGTAAAGAAATTGTATCGATTAGTTATTTAGTTTCGTTTTTATCCCAATTTAAAAATGGAAGAAGAAGACGCGCGTTTCAGACATATTTTATTGTATTATTTCCGAAAAGGCAAGAACGCGTCGCAAGCATACAAAAAGTGATGTGCCGTATATGGGAATGAAACCTCGAAAAAAAGAAACCAAACGATTAATTAAAACGTGTACGTTCAACAACTCGTCAAACTGAGCGATGCAGTTCAAGAATTGTTTTCCAGCATGATAATCGCTCGCCAAAAATGATTGGAACTAGGTTGAGATGTTTTGTCGCATCCACCATATAGCCCTGACCTTGCATCTTCGGATTACCATTTATTTCGTTCCATGCAGAACTCCTTAAATAGTAAAATTTTTAATGACGCCGATGACGTAAAATCGCATTTAATTCAGTTTTTCGCTGGCAAAAATCAGAAGTTTTATGAACATGGAATTACGACGCTGCCCGAAAGACGACAAAAGGTCGTCGACAAAAACGGACAATGCCTAATCGAATAAAGTTATATTTTTAAGCAAAAATTTTGAATTTTCCTTCTTATTTAAAATACGCGATCGCTTGGTTGCCAACCCATGTCCACCGATCCAAAGGTGGCGAACGGATGACCATTACTTCTTACGTTCCGGTTAAAAATTGACGATCGCACAAAACCGTCGAAATGCACCGTCGAAAATTGGTGATCTGATGTGCAGCGACGAAATCTTTGCAGGCGACGCGATCGCGAGAGTAAATATACACAGGGCGATATGTATTCGAGTGGCGATTTTCGATGGACGCGGCGATGTGTGTCCAGCAGGGATCAGCGGCCACATGGTCGCGTCGTTTCGTTGTACTTGCTGTGTCCGCCTTTGAATCCGGCCGGTGATGGGCCCAATTGAATCGGCCGCGGCTCTCTGGCATCGTAATCCAGCTTTATTGGCGAGCTGCGACAAAGCGGGGCTTGGCTTCGGCTCTCTCCTTAATCCTTGGAGGGAGGGGGGCCGCGTGAATGGTGTAAAAACTTGAACAGTTCCGACGTCACAGGACCAACAACGCCGTCCGTTCGATCCGCGAGGTGAGGGGCCTGCGTCCATTCACCAGTCGCTTTTATCGTTGAAAGCACCCCCGAAGAAGAAAAGCGGCGACCCCATCAGCCTCCTAACTCTCCACCCTCGCCATCGGAAAATGGACACTTTCCCACCAAAGGCGTTAGGGGGCATCGAGCTCCTAAGTACTCGGACACATTTTCGAAGTTAACCATCGGGAAATCTTCGAGGACACACCCCCGCATACCTGCGATCAAATTCGCTCGCAACGGACGAAGCGTATCGACGCTCCACCACCATCGGATCTTGGCAAAATTTCGAGTAAAAATATTTTAAATATTATTTCCAATGATATACTCTTTAATGTGGTTCAAATAAAATACTACTTTAAATAAAACGAGACATTTCGGGAAATAAAATATTTTTATTTCGATAACCGGATACATGATATAAAATATGTATTTGAAATATTTCTTTACGATAGAAATAAGTTGGTCGTTCAAAGTATCGCAATTTCTCGACATATTGTAATTGCCATCCAAAAGGATTCTCAGTTTCAAATGTGACACTACGAATAGACTGAAAATTATATCACGGTAAATACGGCAGCTAGGAACAGATATTTTCACTATTTTCAATATTTCTTCAAATAAAATACTATGTTTAAATAGTATTCCAAGAACTTTTTATTCCAAATAAAATAAACTATTTACTATTTTCTATTTCATTTCCACGCCACCCCGACAACCAACGAACGGCCTTTCGTCGGCCATTGCAACGCGTTTCCATTTCCGAACGTCTGATAACGGAGAATTGATTAGCTTTCAAAGTCCGCTATTCTTTGGCTACTCATTCGCAGCTGCGGCTCGCTCCTCGCGCTAAAGGCCGTCGTTCGTGTTTGTTCTTGCTGGTCCTGTTTCGATCGTGCAGTTGTAAGTTTGTAGCGGAACGCAAATGAACACAATGACGCTTCGTTTTCGCGACACTTTTCATCGCCGTTTTCTCGTGTTACGTTGCTGGTGGACGGACATTGGCCCGCGCTGCAGTCGCTGTTGCACAACGAGGAAGTCGCGATTCTTGTAATCTATTTCATTCGCAGCCACGACTCGTTCTGTTGTCTCTCAAGTTTACACATTCGAGTAAATTCAATGGCCGCTCTTTTCCTTGCCATTGCTACAAAAACAATGTAAATCGCTCGACTCTAAGCACTTACAACTTTTCAACCATTGATCCTCGGGACAAGTTTACCCAATTAAATACACTCGCCGAAATTTCTATAAAGTCACTGTGTTTTGTAACGAATTCTTATTATTATACCATACCAAGCTAACATACACACCGATTTCAAAACATAAGTATAACATTTATCGATAAAAGAAAACAAAAATATAATTTTACGCGGAACAAACTGCGAAATTTCTATAATGTCACTTTCGTTTTACACGGATAAAGTCGAAATTAACGATTGTTTTTTTATTATTTCCATTTCAATATCTGGTGTAACCTCCATTTTTTTTAAATTATATTAAAAATACGATTGGGCATAGACGAAACTAGCTTTTGTAGCGTTTCTGTTTTAACAGATGCCCACGCTTCGTTCACGGCATCCCTTAGTTCGCTAATGGAGTTGCATTGTTTGCAGTTTTCATAAACTTGTCGGGCAACGATACCGCAAACATTTTCAATAGGGTTTATATCAGGGGAACAAGCAGGCCATGGCAAAACATTGATGTGTCTTTTAAGAAGTCACTGCTTTATGCGCTCCGACGCGTGTACCGCAGCATTATCATGCTGATAAATAAAATTGTCATCTTCAATATTTTCTGTAAAGGGTATTAGAACCATGTCTAACGAATCTGTATAATTTTCAGAATTCAGTTTGTGATTTATGTAACACATTGGAGTTTTTTTTGTCAGCTTTGAACGCAGCCCATATCAATAGGGAACCACCGCCAAAGTTACGAATCATTGTCACACTTTCTTATTTCTCAAATCATGCCAATAATGTTTACAGCCATCAGGCCCATCCAAATTAAGTTTTTTCTCATTTGAAAAAATGACAGACTTCCACTCTTTTGTCCAGGACATATCTGCTCGTGCGAAATCAAGACGAGCCTGTTTATGTACTTCTTTTAGGCCTGGTTTACGTTGCATATTTGTCCACACAAATTGCCCAGAAGAATTTAAAAGTTGTTGCACACGTCTTGTTACTGGAAGCTCCAACTCAGCTAGAAATTGTGCTGCATTTTTCCTTTTCTTAGCCGCCGACCTCGTTAATAATAAATGTTGTCACTTCGACAATTTTGTATTACCACCTTTAAAATGATTTTTTCCGTAATTTTCATGTAAATTGATATAATTATTGATCACGGTATACGAATGATTAATTTTCTTAGCAATTGCACGATTAGAGCAGCCCATATTTTTATAAGCATCGATCGATGTTTTTTCTTCAATTGTTAGCACTTTTCCTCTCGGCATTCTAATGCACGCGAATCAAATTATAAGAAACAGGATTTTTATGAGTTCTAAAATTAATACTTTCAGAATATTGAAAATTTTCCGTAGTTCTCTGCTCGGAATCCAGACAAACGCTAAGTGACTTTATAGAAACTTTGCACTTGTGTTCTGCATCGCGCACAAAAAAACAAAACAAACGTAAATAGTGAACAAAGCATGTCTAGAGTGCGTAATCCCTCTATCCGAGTGTTATCAAGGCACATCACCAGATACGATAAATCAACAAAAATGGTGATATTTTTCAAATATCTATGAATATAAATATGACTTTACAGAAATTTCGGCCACTGTATCCAAAGTCGATCAATTATACGCGTAGCTCAATCATTGATAAAGCCACAACGCGACTGTCTAGCGAATAAGGCATATCTTCATACCCTGCGTTAATTTAAGGTTGTTTTTAGTATTTCGATTTGACGCTCCTGTAAATATTGCATGCAATTAGCAAATAAAAATCTTTAATGAAACTTCGAGGAATCATGCCAATAATGTTTACAGCCATCAAGCCCATCCAAATTAAGTTTTTTCTCATTTGAAAAAATGACAGACTTCCACTCTATCGTCCAGGACATATCTGCTCGTGCGAAATCAAGACGAGCCTGTTTATGTACTTCTTTTAGGCCTGGTTTACGTTGCATTTTTGTCCACACAAATTGCCCAGAAGAATGTAAAAGTTTTTGTACACGTCTTGTTACTGGAAGCTCCAACTCAGCTCGAAATTGTGCTGCATTTTTCCTTTCCTTAGCCGTAGACCTCGTTAATAATAAATGTTCTCTCTTTGAGAATTTTTTATTACCGCCTTTAAAATGATTTTTTCCGTAATTTTCATGTAAATTGATATAATTATTAATCACGGTATACGAACGATTAATTTTCTTAGCGATTACACGATTAAAGCAGCCCATATTTTTATAAGCATCGATCGATGCTTTTTCTTAAATTGTCAGCACTTTTCCTCTCGGCATTCTAATGCACGCGAATCAAATGATAAGAGACAGGATTTCTATGAGTTCTAAAACTAATACTTTTAGAATATTTCAAATTTTCCGTAGTTCTCTGCTCGGAATCCAGAGAAACACTAAATGACTTTATAGAAACTTCGCACTTGTGTTCTGCATCGCGTAGAAAAAATTCAAAACTAACGTAAATAGCGAACATAGCGGTCCAGAGTGCGTAGTCCCTCTATCCGAGTGTTATCAAGGCACAAGACCAGATACGATAAATCAACAAAAATGGTGATATTTTTCAAATATCTATGAATACGAAGATGACTTTATAGAAATTTCGACCACTGTAGTAGACTCGTTACATGAACTTCTTTGTAGCCACACAAAGAACCGGGTCACGAAGCGCTATCGAACTCAGTCCGAATTATTTAAACAACCTTCGTGCAAGAGTGGGTGTCGAACACGGTGCGTGACAGTTGGCGATAAAATTTCAGACCTTCAGAACGCGGATTCGTTTATCCGCGGCGAACATCGAAAACGGGAATTAATAAAACGTTTGAAAAGGCGGCGTACCTGCTGGCGCATGTGTGCGCGAATGTGAGGGAAAATTATTTTAAACAGACATAGGAGGGAGCACTTTCCCGTGGAGGTATTCGGTTGCGTCCCGGTGGCAGCGATAATTTTCTATTCTGCAGGTAATAGGGCACCAAACGATCAGCACTTTCAACCGGGCTGGTAAGCTCCTTTTCTCCTCCGTGCTCCCTAATCCTTCACCCTCTTTCTGTTCGCGCTCCATTCAACCTCCACGAAAATTCTTTCAGCGGAAGCCGGCGCTCCCCCTTTATCTCTTTCGACGATGTGCTCGACGTTTAAATACTTGGAGCATAGTTCACTCCCTATGGCAGCGGGGTTACGAGGACGGGGGCGGCCGACCTCGAAGCGTGACTCTTTATCCGCCTCTTGTCTCTCGCCTAATGCTCTCACCGTGATTTTTAACGGTGATACGAGACGCGCGTTCTTCTTCTTTGTTGCGAGTGCAGTCTTCGCTCGCACAGTGTCGCCTTCGTCTCTGCGGAAAGTGTTGCTTTTTTACGATGTAACGCGATCCGAGGTAGGATATCGACGAGGCTATGCTAATTCGATTATTAAAAGGTACGTCTTTAAACGATTAAATTCTGAAATGTTTTTAAATTGTTCAAATCCAAACGAACGAGTAGATAGGTTCGCTTTCATGATAAAAGAGTTGAAACGACATTGTTCGGAACACGTGCGAGAAAGAGGTGCGACTTTTTGTCAAGTTCGTCAGCTGTTACGATCGGCCGGTCAGTTTCAGATTCAAATGGCGGGTCGTAGTAAACACCTTCGCCGGGGAATAAAGTTCGTTTCCGGTTCGCCGGTTTACAACCCAGCCCTATTTTGATGAATGTTGCACACGCGCGCCTAGCTCCCGCCATAAAGTCGTAGGGAACACCCAGTAGACCGTCGTCCCGTTAACCGGTCGGTGTAAAATTACGACGGCGTCGCGTGTGACGACTCCTGTGCGCCATTCGCCGAGTACACACGTTCCTCCTCGAGTACACGCGTCGTCGAGGGATCCGAACGCGAGAGAAAGAGAGAGAGAGAGAGATAGAGAGAGAGGAAGAGAACAGTAGGGGTGACAAACGAAAGCTTTTACGATCATTTTCCGAGGGAGCGCCGGGAACGACGACGACCACCACCAATTTTATTTACAGATTCGCCGATGTACGCGCCGATCAAATTCGATCGAATCAATAAAATCAACTGCACCTGGCGAACCAGTCGTCGACGCTGGTCCACGACGTCGTTTTAGTAACTCGACTTAATTGGCTGACAGACATGAACTGGACGGAATCAGTTTAAACAATATTTTAAAACATGGAGTTCCAACTTGTATAGTAGAGACGCGATCAAGTTGATCAAGTTTGACATCGAATTCGAACCCTCTCCAAGTATCGGATGATTGCGTAAGTTCAAATTCAATGGTTAAAGAAAGAATACAGCTTTGTTAATCAATTTTGTAGTCATCATTTTATTCCACAATTAGAAAGGACTGTTTTCAAGAAGGTGTTTTCAAAATCAGGAAATATCACGAATAAACAAAGAGATAGGTTAAAACTAAATATTGCGAGTGAAACTTCGTAACTTCTATTCCAGATTCTGATTCGGGACCGTGCGTGGTATCGTTGACCGCGGCACGGTTAATCATCGATTTCGGAGACGTAATTAACGTCCTCGGGAAGTTTATCGGGCAGTCCCGTCCGCGAGAAATTACGGGGCCAGATAATATTGGAAATATAAAGCCACCCCGACGTTCCGTCGCGATAAGTGTCGCGGTTTTCGTTTTCGCCGTCAGAGATGACAATTAATTACCCGTAGCGGAGTAACGCCATCACGCACATCGCCATTTTTCCACGTGGCGTGGCAGCTTTTCCATTTTTCTTTCTTTTTTCGTCCTGGCCCCGCTGCCACCGGTCCCAGACGTTTCATTACCGGCGACTTCTAATTATCCGGAACAGACGCGCGGCGAGTACTCTTTGACCGCGTAATGAAATCCTCCTGACGGCATGTGACGTCACGGTAGTGCACGTGCAACGTGCAGTATCGATATGGTTCTTCATCGGACTCTTTCAATTAGAAATGCCGCGCACGGCAATTAGAATTCCGGAATCGGTTGAGACTGGTCGGGAAACCGTTCACGGAGTTTAATTAGTTAGAAGATTACCGGTAATGTGTAAATTTGACGTGACTTCGCCGAGTCACGGTAAGTACAATCGAAACTTTCTTCGACCGATCGATGCCGGTGCTCCTTTGTTGCTGCTGCAATTGTTCGCGGTGATTCCCGAGCAGTCGAGCCAGCTGCATCTGTCTCGATTAGCCTGCCAATACCTACTTCTCTTTTATTCTTGAAACTCACTGGATATTAAATAATTTAAACAATATTTTGAACGATGGTACAGCAATTTTTAGTGGCGCCTCAAACTCTCCCGAACGGATAAAATACGCGGGGTGTTAATCAATTCAAAGGATCTGATTGCGATTACGACGATGCACAATTGCAACGCTGCACGCTTCAAAGATAATTCATAACTCCGGCTGAATAATTATTCCGTACGTAGAACCACCGGTGTAGTTCATTGAATAAGTTTATTGATTGGATAGTGTTCATCCGCACGAAATCAAAGGCTCCAATGTATTATGGGAAGGTAACGGACTGCGACCTGCTTGCACAGATGTATGCAATTATGTATGTATACGGCAGCAGGGCGCATTATTACAAGTCCGTAAATACGTGCTCATTGATAATGCGACCGACTTTACAACGCACCGCGTTTCGATTCACACGATGCCTGATAATGCGAAAATAACTTGTTCTTTGTTAGCGGTCCAGGTATCAACATTCTGCGTTTGCGGCACGATAATGAGTTGATAATTTTAAATCCCTGAATCATTCGCGTTGAATGAATTTAATAGAATGCTCCCCGCTGACGATCAATGCCGACTCACTGAGGATTTCTCGTGAAAAGTTTAATCTGTATAATTTCGGATGTTTGATTCTCTTATTCTGCTCGGATCAATATTACGGTTTAATTAAGCGGCCATTCAATATTCCGTTCTTTGTGCCTCGCCAGCTGTCGTGGATATTTTCTTCAGCTAATTTCCGAATTACATATAGACGATACAAATGTTTCGCCGTGTTTGGAAGCTCGTTTTTGCTCCGATCTTCATAATGTTGTTTCGTTAGAAAAATCGGTACCGTTTTCGACAGCGTCGCGACGACTAAACCGGAAGGCCATCGCGGCCGATAAAATTACGAAAAACGATGCGGTTTAATGCGGTTTAACGTGATTCCGGGGAACCAGAATCTCGATTATCCATTCGCTTCGCGCAGCGGCGAGGCCAATAAACTCGACAACGGTCGCGCGAATTTTCGTTACGCGCCACTGAAAAACACTCGGACCGTGGACGATCGCGTTCTCGGGGGTCCGGTAATGGCGCCATTCGCCGTATGTAATTCACCATAAAGCGGGGAGTAACTCTCGGGCTGCCTTAAGCGTCCGTCGTATTTCCAACAATATAAAGAACGCCGGGGCTCGTATGAAAGTTCCGCGGCCGGAGCATTACGTCCAAGGGAGCCGTAATGCGTTGGAAATAATTTCGTAGCCGCGGAAGACACCGGCGAGAGTTTTCGAGTGCGAGACTGGCCGCGACGAAAGTTCCTTGCAGCTCCAAGTATTTTCCAAATTTCGAAACTTGTACTACTTCGAAGCGTTGATGCACTACTTTTTGTAATATGTTGATGCACTATTTTTTGTACCATGTTTTGTTATTAAGGATCTCTATATTATGAAATAAAAATAGTACTTACCGATTTTGTCTAATGCAGAGAACATGTAAATCAAGTCTAACCGAAATATCCTATATTTTCTAAATTTTCATTATTATTCTTTCATTTTCTAATTTAAGTGGGTCAGTTGTTTTCCAATTTGACTTCTACAGCTGTCTATAATCATCGCACAATTTCTCAATCCCTTGTTTCCAACATTTATTCAAATAGTGTACGTATACATATAATGTTCCATTCAAATATTATCGTATAATATGTAAGGAGTTGACACGGAATTGATACTTGACAGGACGTGATGTTTCCTCGATTGCTCGCAGAGGACTGTCGTTTTTATTTTAACGAAGTCATAACGTAGTAAAACATTCATTTAACAAAACATTAACGTGACATGCAAATCAATAAAAACATATATAACATGTAAATCGATAAAAACATATGCGCACTCACACTCAGTCATATGACATGCACACTTGTATCATTCTTACAAATAGCTATATCTAATCAAAATAAAACAATGAAATCAAGCCGGAAGATAAGTAAGTGCCGGATGATGCATAAACGGGAGTGTATGTTCTTGAAAACAATGTTTCCACAAAGATCTGTGAATTCATTGAGACGATCAATTTTCGTATAAGACGATCATTATATCCTAGAGAACACTTCATCCCGGATATCCTGGATTAAAATACTCGCAGCGACGCGATCTCGAGATTAGGCGCCGTTATGAACGCTCGGCTGAATCCTCTCGTAAAAAATCAAACAGGGTCAGAGGGTAGTCCACGTATCCGAAAGTGTCGCTCCATCCTTCTAAATCACTGTGCTCGTACCCTTTGCATATACGCGTCCCCTAAACGAGCTCCGGAGACAAGAATTCTATCCCGGGGAGCATTTACTATGTACTCGTGCGGACTATAGAAAGCTTGGCCACTCGCGTGGCGGTGGTATCAGTAATGCAGCTACCGCCAAGCGACCGCAGGACCCACTCGGCTCCGATGAAAGCACACGTGTACGAAATTTGTATCCCGAACTCCCGAACAGCCCATAGAAACGGGGCAGAGGGCAGGATGGGATCGTCGTACCGTAATCTACCCTCTTTTTCCCTCCGGAAACTCGTGTAGAAGGGACTTTGGGGAAGCTTCGGCCGAAGATCCTCTCGAAGTAATCCATCCTTAAAATAAGCCTGCACGGGTAACGGTGGTGGAGACTGCAGCAGCGTGTGTGCAGCTATTTCTCCTGTGACGAGAGGATCGAACGCGTTTCCCGCAAGAAACGCCGGGACCTTTCTAACCCTCGTTCCTCTCATCCTCTGTAGCCAACTGCTGGAGTCTGGTGAACCGTTAAAAATGGTCATACCGACCTGAAAGCTGCCTCGAGATACGCGTCGCTGCGTCTTCTCGATGCCAAACTGCGAGATTCGGGGCTTAACGGTCTGACCAGGGAAGCACGAAAAGTGCCGTCAGGTGAATAGGTCGATCTTCCTCGGTGGCTGTCACGTCGTACGGAGCTGATCAGGTTGACCGGAGCTTGGCTACAACCTAGTTTTTAATATAAATTGCTTTCAGGCCTTCTACAATATCGCAATTGCTCGAACGAAGTAGTGCAAAGAGGAAAGAAATGAATCTGTCCACTATTACCATTAAAATGAACAGAGCATAAAGGCTACGATGTAACGATTAACTCGTATCGCAATTTTCATCGGCTACGACCATGAAGAATGTTTTATCTGAGAATACACCTCTATGACCATTTTGACGTTAAGAATTAAAGACCGCACCTGATCAGCTCGATCTGTAAAACGAACTAGTAACGGTAGCGAATTTTGAAAATTCCAGAAACCGCTCGGAAATGATTGCCGACTGAAATGAATAAATTGAAACTTCCAATTTCAGCATGGCAACGCGTAACTTTCAAGCGTTCGATGGATTTAACGTCGCAAAAAGCCCCGTTAATTACAGTGGTAGTGTTCTTCGTCGTTCTGAAATAAATCAGAATCGTACTAAATTCTGTGGAATTTCTGTTAAGTATTCTACAAGGTTATGAAATAAAATAATGCTAAGGGTTCGTAGTACAGAAAATACGGAAAAACGGTATAGAGAGTTTATTCGAGGAAAAAAATACAGACGAAGCTTCTCGTTCGAGCGCTTCGGTTCGGCTGTCTTTTGTGGTAGGGAAACGTGTTCCGCGTATACCGACAAGACGGACCGTCTTCCATTGGCGGTCGAAAGGTAGAGAAGGTCCCAGACATAAGGGATGACGGTGCAGAGGAAACTTATTTCCCTTCTTTTCCCTTTTAGCTAAATCCTAAATCAGAAGAAGCCTAAATCACAAGAATCGAACTGACTGCCAAATTATATCGTGTTTGGTATTGTTTTAATCAGAATAATGCCAGAAACAAGTCAGTGAAAGTCTCATAAAAAATAATGAAAAATTTTGAATTGGCATTACATTGTGAGAACACGAGAGCCTTTAAACTGTGTCGCCGACACCGTTGCCCTATTGTACTCTCGCTCGGCCCGAGCGGAGTGGTAGACGCAGCCATAAATTAGAAAAGCAAGGAAGATCACGATTCCTTTTCACTCCGGTGAACCACCCCCTGCCCAAGAATCAAGGGATTACTGTATCAACTTTAACAATTTCACATTCTACCAATTTTTGAAAATTCTCAGACCCCATAAGTGCATAAACATCCGCAGTCCAGTGACCAAACAGGAAGAACAAAGGCATCCGCGACGAGCTGGGACACTTTCGTCGCACTGTGTAGCGCCGACGAGAAGACGTTGCCAATTCGGTGGGACATTTACACGACGAGCATGTGACGTGCGGGATCCTAGCATGACGAATGATCTGTCGGGTGATTGCTCGGTCCCGTACGAGCGTCCACGAGCAGACGGCACGAGAATGCTTGGATCCGTGATTCCGCGAGGGTCTTTTGAGAACGTGCCAAAAATGCTGGCCACGGTTCGCCGCCGTCAATGAACGCGAAAATCGCTGTAAATCGTTCCGGCCGGTCGGAGAAACCCATGGCCGAATAATTCGCGTCGGGTTCGAGATATCCCGGGACGGTCGTAATGAAAGTTACATCGACGCGGGACACGCGAGCACGTGCCACGGAAAATGTTTATTCCGGTCGCGAGACCGTGTTTCCACCATTTTCATGATCCGCCAGCCGGACGGGGATGAAAAATTTATACCGCCGGAAATATTAGGTCGCGCCATGCTTCCGGCGTGCCTCGTTATTTCATTCGAGCCCGCAGTTTTGAAAAAATCCGACGTATTTAACGTCGAACATGCTCGCTCGGCGTCGATTACCATCCTTTATACACATTTCCGTTCGACTCGTGAAATGTTAAAGCGTTGTTTCAACCCGCGCAACAAAGAGACTTTCAATCGGAAAATTATTGTGATTCGGAACGGATATTTAAATACGGCGATCCTCGTGGCGGTGCTCTGTGCATAACAACGCACGGAAGATAATTGGACGCCGTTCCGAGGATTAACATCGTTCGCTGACAAATCGTTGCGAAGTCGCCCCGCAGCCAGTAAGAGTCGAGGGTGAAATTAGACAGCGGCCATAACCAGGTTATTAGACTAGGACGGAACAATTTTCGACTATAAAACCGCGGTTGTCGCGTGATCGCGCTTTCGCTGAGACAGTTCGACCGTGGCTGCACATATTGTTATAAACAACAAAACACGCAGGAATGCGAAATAGATATACGCTGGTGTGGTCGACACCTTTGTTCATGCTTGAAACACTAAATTTGAAGTTTTGAAAATTGTAAATGCAAAAGAGAAGAAAGATGAACTTTTTTACAAATGTAGAGGGTACCGGTGAGATATGATTTCAATAGATAGCTTGCGGTATTTGAAAAACGGAAGGATACAAATACAAGCTTTAACATTAGGTTCCGCTATAAACGTGTCTACATTTAGGGATAGTTTATTTTACATTATATTTGATATTATGCACATTACATTATTCCATACTTCATAAACCATTAAATATGCAAAATCCGAATTGAAAAGATCGAGTAGTTTTCCCGAAAAGAATTCGCGAGACGACAGCCTTGAAAACGCGTCTACTCCGTTAATTGTGTAAACGGCGGAGAAAATGGGTCACGGGGGTAATCAAATACTCCCGGGGACAATAAATATTAATGGAAAAGCCAGCAGACCCGAAAATGGAAAGGAATTAGCCGGACGGATTAAAATCGTCGATGAGCTCCAAATTGGATATTGTGTGCGAACGTTATGGTTCTTGTGGATCCTTTTGCGGGTGAATCGATCGTCCGTGTTTGGTCGTGGCAGCGATGAAAATCACTCGAATGCGGATATCCGCTGACCGTCGAACGACCCGCAATATTCTCGTCACGTACGTCAGAGAGATACGATATTGTTAGGCGAATTCGTTCCTTTTCTACGTCTCCGGGTTCGGTCAACCGGCATCTTAAGTCCCTTACGTTTTCCATTCTATCCCGGCAATGGAGCAAATTGCACGAGGGACCTTTACGAATGATCACGTCGAATTTTTCCCGACCCGAACTGGGAAATCGGGATCCTTCGAGAAACATTGCTGGAAATAAGTCGCGCTGGGACGCGTCGTTTTAGGCACTCGAGATAATCCGCTGGGTTGCAACCCCGTTCCCCTAACGCTTTCAGTGCCGCCATTTTTTTCACCGGACTTGCGAATCAATTTTTACCGTCGGGCTCGCGCGAAAGTAGCTGCGGCCTTTGTTCTGAAATTTTCAGAGAAAATTTTCTCGGTTGATGTTTCGCATGCGATTGTACAATACAATTAGACCGGATGTTTGTGCAATTTTCAACTTTTATAGATTATTTCCAATCTTCGGTAGATCGAAAACAAATAAAATTGAAAATGTTCGCAAGCCATAAACGCGTGAAGATCCGCAGTCTAGTTCGTATCGATCCTTCATCGATCCTTCAATGAATGAAGGATTCTTCAATGAATGAAGGATTCGATCCTTCGAATTCTTCACGGACGTTCGATCGGTCGACCCGCATCGTCGCGCGGCATTATCTAATCTGTTTTGCTGGAAATTCGAGTAACTCGGCGCGGATTGCGCAATAACCGTTGTATTATACCGGGAAATCGAATACCGTGCGTACCGACACGGTACGGCGTCCATAAAGATCTCTCGAATCAGGTTTCCGTGACGCGATTTCATATTTCTCGTTCACCTACGTCCATGATAACATGTAAAGCCGTATGTATTCCGTATTTCGAGTAACTTCTAGCGAGCACGTCCCTGGCGACAGCGAGCCAGACTCGAAGGATCCCCGTGTCTCGGTTTATAAGCGTAACGCCGATGTTCGATCCAACTTCGACATGAAAGGCCGATTTCGATGCGTCGCGACTGTTCGAGCGAGATCCGAGCTTTTCCACCGGTGTCTTGTCTCATCCGATAAATCTCAGCAGTCCGGCGACTGTTAATACGAGACCCGCTTTCAAACTGATTCGCACGAACCATCTCGGGAATGAAATTTTGGTTGGTCGGATCGCGGCGAAGTTCGTTTGCTCGACACTTCGTTCGACGCGTTTCGACGAGCCGCTCCCGAGACTTCATTCGCGCTCCGATGGAGTCTGCTATCCGTGACCACGCTGACATAACGGATCTTGGTCCCCCGACCTTTGCTCTCCTCGCGCTTAATTACCAGCCCCGGCCGATCCACGATTTCTATGAAATAGGTGGGATTAATTAAGAAATTATCGGGTCGTGAAATCGGCTGAAACTACGTCTTTTCGCAAGCCAATACTCTTGAATGATCTTATTTCTTCTAATTTAATCTCTTCAGACCCTTAAATGAATTTGTTAAAATGCTGTTACAATTCTTGTTACGTTTACGAAACGTTTACGTTTGTCATTCTTGTTACGTTTACGAAACAATGTAGAATAGTTATCTCTAGAGCTCCGTAAACCGAGTGTTAAGGACTGCGTCTCCTAGACAGACGACACTCGCGCATGACTGCACACAATCCCCACAGTACACTCACACACCGCTAGACCACGTATACGTACGCGAGGATTGCAAGGGTCCGGGATTCCACTTCTGATTTCTCAATAATGCAAAGACGGGGTTTCTTATTAGTCAAAATCGGTA